>PVIR01004719.1:0-26478 GCA_004026965.1 Petromus typicus
TATCTAGAATATATAAAGAGCTCAAAAAAAAAAAAATCAGCCCACCTAAATTTAATGACACAATTCAAAAATGAGCATCTGAAATGAACAGATATTTTTCAGAGGAAGAAGTAAGAGCAGCTAAGAAGCATATGAAGAAATGCTCAACATCATTAGTCATTTGAGAGATGCAGATGAAAACAACATTGAGATTTCATCTCTCTCCACATAGAATGGCTGCCATTTCAGAATCAGCCAACAGCAAATGTTGGTGAGGCTGGGGAGAAAAAGGAACCCTTCTCCACTGTTGGTGGGACTGTAGACTCATACAACCTCTGTGGAGATCAATGTGGAGATTCCTCAAAAAGCTAGGATTGGAGGTCCCATTTGATCCGGCCATTGCCCTGCTAGGTATATACACACAAGAATTAAAAGACTCATATCACAGTGACATATGTGCACCTATGTTTATAGCAGCCCAATTTGTGATTGCTACATCTTGGAAACAACCCAAGTGTCCATCAGCTGCAAACTGGATAAAAAAGCTGTGGTTCTTCTACAGAATGGAGTACTACTCTGCCATGAAAAATGATAAGTTTGAATCATTTCTACTTCAATGAACATACCTTGAGGATATCCTCATAAGTGAAATAAATAGGGCACAGATAAGTACATATTGCATCTTTTCTCTGGTATGAGCAAATAAAGATGTAAATGAGTCCTAGAATTGTATGTTATATATTGTGAAATAGAAAATGCTCAGTGTAAAATAGGGTGAAGGGGGAAAAATGATGAGATTGTAACAAAAAAGTAAGGAAACAAATTTTATATATATGGGGAGGCGGTAGGGTGGGTAAGGCTATGGGGAAAAATGAGAATTAAGTTGTGTCTTATACTGGTACAAATCCCCTTTATGGAGTGCAATCATGATGCGTTTATGTAATGTACCAATAAAAATTTAAATTTTTTTTTTAAAAATAACAAACTTCAGCAGTGTAGAATACAAAATCAACACACTAATATCATTAGCATTTGTGTACATCAATAGTGAATTTAATAAGAAAGAAATTATGAAAATAATACTCTTCACAGTAGCTTTGAGAAAAATGAAATACCTAGGAATTAACCTAATCAAGGAAGTAAAAGTCTTCTTCAAAGAAAAGTGAGTGCCCTGAAAAAAGAAATTCAACAAGACCCCAGAAAAGGGAAATATGTCTCCTGCTCCTGGATGGGTAGAATGAATGTTGTCAAAATGGCCACATTCCCAAAACTGTCACACAGATTCAATGCAGTTCCAACAAGAATATCAAAAAGATACTTTTCAGAACTAGTAAAAACAATCCTAATATTAATATGGAGCCAGATGAGATGCAGAATAACAAAAACAAATTTGGGAAACAAGAGCAAAGTGGGAGAATAGCAGTTCCTCCTTCAAACTATACTGCAAAGCAGTAGTGATGAAAACATCATGGTACCGGAATGAAAACTGTTACATGGCTCAGTGAAACAGAACAGAGGATACAGAAATTTCTTCAGATACATTCAGCAGTTTGACTTTTGAAAAAGAGCCAAAAATGTATGTTAGAGGAAAGACAAGTCTATTCAACAACTCGTATGGGAAAACTAGCTATTTCATTGCAGAGGAATGAAAGTAGATGCTTATTTATCACCATACATTAAATTAAAAGAGAAAGCAATGAAACATCTGAACATTAAAATATAAGCATCAGACCCACTGGAAGATAAAATGGGTAAAACACTGAGAGTCATAGTTGCAAAAAGGATTTTCTAAACAGAACCTCAACCCCACAGGCAACAGGAAGAATAATCAACCAATAGTTTTATATCAGACTAAAGAGCTTCTGTACAGCAACAGAATCAATCAGTAGAGTGAAGAGACAATTTACAGGATGGGGAAAATGTTTTGCTACTTCTCAGACAGAAGACCTGTGTCTAGAATATATAAAAAATTTTAAAAAATAAAATAAATCTCTTGAGATTAAAGATCCTGTCAAGTAGAAGGTGAATCTCTTGCAATAGTACACCAAACAACAACCGTGAATAGTGAAAAGAAGGGGAAGGGGAGATAAGTAGAATAAAGAAGTGCCATTACAGTAACCTAATAACCCAATTAATATAAATAGTATTGCCTGTAACATGAGCTGAGGTGAATAATATTAACAGGAATAAAAATTAGGATAGGGGATGGGCCGGGGAGTTAGCTCAGTGGTTCTGGTGCCTGTCTTGCAAGCGCAAGGACCCGGGTTCGATTCCCTAGTTACCACATACCACACTGGGCGTGGAGACTCACACCCAGGAGCAATCAGTATGACATAGCACAGTGCGGGGTGTGGTGGCTCACGCCTGTCATCCCACCACTCGGGAGGCAGAAGCAGGAGGATTGCTGTGATGTGAGTTGGAGGCTGAGCTCCGGGCCAGCCTGAACCACAAAGTGAGACCCTGTCTCAAAAACAAAACAAACAAACAAACAAAAAACAAAAAAAAGAAAAGAAAAGTGGGATAGGGGAACTAGAGGGCAAGGGAGGGAGAGAGGGGAAGGAGACTGACAAAAAAAGAAGCGAGCAGTATTATTTCCTCATAACCACTCCCCAAGATGATTGTAAACTCCATATACTAATAAAACTTTTGAAGAAAAAAATAATATTAAAGTCTTAATAACTTTCTTGGCGGTTCTGCCCATGTTTGGCCATTCCTAAGCTCCTGTAATTCTTCTGAGGGTTCCAGAAGGTCTCTCTGTGCCCTGAGCTCCTGCTAGGTGAATGGCTCTTTAAAAGTCTTAATTAAAAAAAATATTAAAAATCTTAAACTTTATCTGTAGTTGTTTGTATTGTATAGGCATCTAAAGCTATTTTTTCATAAAATTATGTTCCCTCTGTCTTCTAAGTATTTATCAACCATTGGGTTAGTTGATGCTAAAAATTTTACAAGATGTTTTTAAATTTTCTTCCTCATATACTATCTTACTTTCTAATATTTGCTTTTTCTTTGAAGAAAATTTACTGGTACAGTTTACAACACCACTCTTTTTGAAGGGAAATATAAGTAAAGAAATAGTAAGCAAACATTTGCTTCTGATTCTTTTTAAATTATAAAAGCACAAATAAAAATACATAATGTCCTTAACAATTGACTTTGTTTAAAAACAAAAAAGTGTGCATTAGATGAATGCTAACACAACATTGTTTGATTAAGAATACTATGGAGTATGTAATTATAGAGTCATATATTTACATGGTTTTACAATGTATATATTCATGAGCATGCCCATGTCCACCACTTACCCACATGAAGACTTGTGTTAGGCAAGGCTACACCTACAAACACTTAGTGAGGTAGTTATAAAAAGACTTTCTTTCAAAATGAATTCAAGGAGCTGAAGTTCATGATTCTAGAGACAAGCAGGACTGGTGGAGTAGGTTAGGAGGAGGGGACTCCTCAACAGATGAAAAAGTTTCAGAGGTAGGAGGTTGACCTGTTTGTATTTTATTTTATTTTGTTTTTTACTTCTTTTTAAATGAAAAAGATGAACCATAGACATCTAAAATCGAGCGAAGAGCCTAAAGCTTCCCATTGTATTTCGCCATTTGTCCCACTGTAGCACACACATTTCAGAATCCCCCTGTGGGAAATCCTGAGACCTACTTTTTCAACCTCTTTGGTGATATAATCCCCCCAAGCCGAAAGAAGCAGAGATTCATGAGTGTGCGGCTACTGGTGTCACAACATCAAAAGGAACCGAGAAGGGAAACCAGCTGCAAAAATCTGAATTACAGGGAGAAACTGGGGCAGGTTGTTTATGGAAGCACAGATGGCTAAAGGGGAAACAGCCTCGCGGGCCAGCTTGCCAGGAGAAACACCAGCAGGACACGGTCCCACTTTGTTAACATTCGCACTGCTGGGCAACATTTGACACTTTCATATATGACTTGTGTACAGATCAGAGCAGTAAAAGTTGGACCTGGAAAGCATCTGGAAGGAGAAAAGAGCCGTTCACCTAGCAGGAGGTCAGGGCACAGAGCGACCTTCTGGAACCCTCAGAAGAATTACAGAAGCTTAGGAATGGCCAAACATGGGCAGAACCGCCAAGAATGACAAACACATAATTTAAAAAGCATGGTTGGAGCTGGGATATAAAAGAACTAAAGTCAGGGAAAGGGAATCCATCTATAGACCTTTATGATAACCGTCTATCAAAATAAGATACAATTTAATCAATTGACAAAAGAATTTGCTCAGAAACAGTTTGACAAGATTGTGTGGTTGTTCAAGGAGAGGTATACAGCTAAGTAACTGTGTTGTTATAATTTCTGTTTTCATTTTAACTTCTTAAAATGTATATTAAAAGGCTTCATTAACATAACAAAAATACATAATTAATCTCATTCTCTTAACACAGGAAAGATTTCCCAGCATACAATGGCCTGATCAAAAGATATACACGTAGGGCTGGGGGTTTAGCTCAGTGTTTCTGATGCCTGCCTCTCAAATGCGAGGTGACAAATTCAATCTCCGGCATTAAAGAAAATAATCATCAAAAACTCTAGGGCCAAGGGTTTAGCTCACTGGTTCCACACCTACCTTGCAAGCACAGGGGCATGAGTTCAATTCCCAGGACTGTCACCAAAAAATAAAAATAAAAAAGTATATACATATACTATACATACACTGAGGAAGTAGGGAAGGATGGAGATAATAATTTTTCAAACCTTCTATGTTCACTTTCTTATTGGAGTCATACAGGAGTTTCAGGTCCAGTGTAAGAGTAATATTTTTGCTGGCAGCCACAAGAGCACTTCAACAGAGTGTCAGATGCAAGAGGGCTCATTTCTGAAAGGGACGGTGCTGTCCATGTTCAATCTATATAATCCAAAAGACAGGGAAATGCAAAATGCCAAACTTACCGGATCCCGTCTTACCAGTTTTATGCTAAGGGAAGACACAATCCAATTAAGATTGAGTTAACTTTGTCAATACTATATCAGTAAAATGTACTACTGATTGTCTAGAAAACTAGAGACAGTGGCCAGGGATTTAGCCTACACAGTACCATGCCAACCTTGGAAGCACAAGCGCCTGAGTTTGATCCCCAATACTAAAAAAAAAAAAAAGAAGGAAGGAAAACTAGAGACAGAGTCCTCCCAGAACCACCCCTGAAAAGGTACGCACACTGCACACTTCAGTCTGGACACTAATGGCCACCACTTCAAACATATCTTGTAATTATAGAGACCAAAAGTAATGTGTATTTATCTCATGTTATCACAATAAATTTAGTATTAAAATATTAACACAAGTTTTTCTTTTTCTGATGTCTACATTTTTTGGTGGATTCTGTCTTGGCAAAATAGCCACAGAAAAATCACATAACAATGTGAAACATTAAGAAATAAATTTCAAAATTATCTCCAAGGACTGTGCAAATTCCCACTGGTCAGATAATCTTTTCAATCAAATGTTAAAATCAGTAAAGCAGTTTTTTTTTTTCATTGACCTTATATAGGAATGAGCTTGTTCATGCTCCAGTTCTATTTTTAATGATGCCAAATACTGAGGTAAAAGTAGAATGATTCATTCAGTTTTCCAGGCATTTCTCTCTGCTCTTCCATCTTGCTGCTACCGGAGTCCTACTTTCCTGGCTTCGTACTGTCTCCAAGTGCAGTGAGACCTTGACAGGGCACTGACTGCATTTATGTTCCCAGCCATAAGCCTCAACATCCCCTGATAGAATTAATTGCCTGACAGTCACCTGGAACCACTGAAGCCTTCTTAGTATGTCGCTCTGATCGCTGCCCATGAAGCAGGAATATCTAGAGAAACACTAGTGACTCAGGTGTGGACTCAGAGTCAGGGCTGGGAGTAGTGGCTCTGTCACCTAGTAACTGGCCAGACTTGGTAAAATCTTTTCTCTGGTGACCCTGGGGATGCTTTGAAGGATTGTGCGGTAGTTACACAAGCTCACCTATAATGGGGATTTACACAGAATCTGACACACAGCAAGGACTCAAAATTCCCATGAGTTTTAGAGTTATTCTGGTTTCTGGGCTGAATGAGAAAGAAGAGAGGAAAAGAGAAGTAAAGAAGGAATTTGATGTGAATGCTTTGGAAATCGACTTTTAGATTATTCATTCTAAAATATCACAGATTAGTTTCTATCTGCGTATTTTTCTTAATGGATTCTGATTTTTATTTATAGTCTCTCTTCTGTGAGTTGCCACATATTAAATACTTCATTTTCTTTCCACCCACACAACCACTCACCCAGCCCAGCCTTGTGTGAGGTATTTAGGGAGCCGCTCCTGAGAATGCTCCTGCCTTTGTATCTGTAGGACACCCTCTTTGTGTGGGCCACAGGGGTGCTTACAGCTTGTGCCAGGGCCTCACTTTCACATATTTATGTACAAGCCCATCTCAGCCCGAGTGAGCTCCCTGAGGAGCCTTGTTCTTAACCTCTCTGTCCCTCCTCCCAGCATGGACTTTGGTACAAAGTAAGGTGTACACAGCTTTACTCCTTGAAAACAGTGTGTTCCAGATGTTAAATAAGGCATATTAATATCACGTATAAATAACTGCATCCTCTTCCATCACCCATGATTTAGTCAAATAAATTAAATTCGAGATAGTATGATGAAGGGTACAAAACCAAACATGCTCTCTGCCTCCAAAGCACTTAGAAAATAGCTGGAGAAACAAAAATAAGTAAGTGCAAGGGTACATAATAACAATGCCTATCAATAAATGTTCACACTTAACGCTAAATATGACATAATGGGGCAAAAGGTGATTCACTCTCCCTCAAGCTGATTACTAAAGAGGCTGGATTTGCAGACGGGACTGGATTTGACTATTCTGAAGAGACTGAGGACTCGAGAAGGGTCTGATGGAGGGAGAACAGCACAAAAGATGGGAGGTTACAAATCACTTTCCAGCGTTTCTTTTTTAATTGTCAGCTGGAGGGAGCCACTGAAGCTCCCAGAGGAAGAGCACACTAACAAGGCATGGTGAAGGCAGACTGGGGGAGCCTGTGAGGAGCGGGGAGTCCAGAAGTGAGTGGAATGAGAACGCCAGAAGCAGATTAGTCAGGCCGACTTGATGGAGCTGCACTAGCAAGATCAGCACTCAAGACCCTGGACAATTATTTTAGCTTCCGTTTACAGGCTGAATTATACCAAGCATTATACTTTATGTGCATGATCTTTTCCAAATTATCCTAATCTTTTAAGGTGGTACATGCAGAATTTGACCGTAGGGTGTCAAACTGGAGGCCATGAGAGAGGGGAAGTATGCTGCTGCTGCGAGAGAAGAAAGTGACGTGATGGAAGCCACGGTGGGGCAGATTCACAGCAAGGGCAGAATGGAGGTAAAATTAAGAGTTGGTGAATCGGGCCAGGGATATAGCTCAGTGGTTCTGGCGCCTGTCTTGCAAGCGCAAGGACCTGGGTTCGATCCCCGGTAACCATATACAATACTGGGCATGGAGACTCACGCTCAGCAGCAACCAGTACCACATACCACAGTGCCGGGCGTGGTGGCTCACGCCTGTGATCCCAGCACTCGGGAGGCAGAGGCAGGAGGATTGCTGTGATGTGAGTTGGAGGCTGAGCTCAGGGCCAGCCTGAACCACAAAGGGAGACCCTGTCTCAAAAAAAAAAAAAGAGTTGGTGAATTACTGGATGTGGGGAAAAGACAACCAAAATACATTTCAAGACTTTATGTCGGAAAGATGAAAACATGATGATGAGATTAATGTCAAAAAGCCAAGAAAAAGAATAGTTTCAGGGAGCAACACACACGCAAAAAAGAGCACAACAGTACATAAGTTTCAGATGGAGGCGGGATTCTTGGGTGGAGGTGCCTGGCGGCTGGAGAGTGGAGGCTGAGCTTCACACTCTCTGCAGCAAAAATGGATATTTCAACACTGTGTCCCAGTGGATGACAAAAGTGCTTGTGGATATCCTCAAAAACTTCTTCCCAATATTTTAAGTCTGCTGAAGAATATGAACCCTTAAAAATGTACATGATTCTAAAGGGGTCAAGCCTTGTGGTTCAGTGCAACAGTTTTTTTTTTTTTTCTTTCAACTGACCAAGATTTTCCTGCTTTCTGATGCCAATTTGGGCTCAAGTACCTTTTACCCCTACCAAATTAAAGCGTGAAAACATGTGCTTCCCTGCGCCCACAGCCTGTCTACAGTACATCCTGTAAAATTCCAACCCTATGCAGTTAACTTATAGCTTTAGATTGATACAAGTCTTAAAATAAAAGTTTGAGGGCACACGGAAAATAGTGGGTTTCTAATGTAAATACATCATAAAGCCAAATGTTTCAGAAAATTCTCAAGTTCCATAGTATTGCCTTTTCTAAAAGTCTTTTGAGAGTCACTCCTTGTTCTTTTCCAGTTAAAAAATATAAAATCTGTGCAATGATTGTTTCCTCTTGGACTGTAAAGGATACAGATAGTACTTGACCCTCCAAGAACAGTACACAAAGTTCAACTGTTCTGTAATTTTGAAAACAGGACCATTCCCTGAACAAGTTCAGCAGTGTTGAAACCAGGTGCGATACCAAAGTCCATGTATGCCTCTCTCAGAAAAAAAAAAAAAAAACAAGAAGAAAATTTAACCCCATAGGGTCCAAAAGGAGATTGCATGGCATTGTTCAGTAGCTCATTTTCAGATGGCATATGGAGGTACAAATAAACCATTTTATATGTATTTCATATCCTTGGGAAAAGCTCCAATAGGTAAAATTAATATAAATATCTCATACTCTATCAATACCTGTAATAATGAAAGCAAAAAGGAGAATGCACAACTAGATCTGATCAGGGAAAAGATATTTTCTGGATCAAGAAGTTGCAGGGGCATGATAGACATCTTTTGAATGAAGTAGGAAGGGGATGTCTTTTTGTTAATAACAGCACTCAGAATACAACTTACAAGACAAAGAGAAGAGGAAGATAGGAGAAAACATGTAAGCAGTCATAAAAATTCGTTTGAGCAAAGAGACTGACACTATGGAGTTTACTCCACCAGGCAGCTGACAACGGGAACTCTGTTTTTTCTGTACACAAGTGGCATGGCTGGTTCCTCCTTCTGCCATGGAGGGCAGTGTATGTGATGCCCAGGTCTGAGGAGAGCGTATGGGGCCACACGCACCATCCTCTGAGAAAGAGATGCGTTTGGACAGGCCAGCCAAGGTTCCGCACTTCAGAAAATGCTGTTTTTCCAAAGAATGGTGATAGTCTCCAGGCGAACTTCCAAAGCAGTACAGAAATGCCAAGGTTGAAATCAACAAGTAAAATGGGTAATTCAGGTTTATATAAGTTCTGATGAGGAAGAGGGAGAAATGCTTGTATAAAATGTAGCTCTAGGTTATAAAGGGGAAACAGTAAGAAATATGGAAAACCTTAAAATTTCCTACAACAGAGAGATGATTAGCAAACCATGTTATGTATCATCTTTGTGAAATATTACATATTAAAACAACAAATATAAAAGTAGAAGTGGCATTTAAAACCATTGTGATTTAATTACTACTGATAAAAATAAAAACTGTGCTAGTATGTTTTTGCTTAAAGGCTAGAAAGGAGTATAATACATGTTGGCATAAATGTACAGATTTTTTCTAAATTTCTTAATGATTTTAGTACTATCTTACAAACTTTAATATAATTCTGAAACACCTATTATATTATATTTTATATTATCTAAAATAAATATAATAATTTAAAGTACAAGGTGAGTCTATGAATCAATACGAATCATTTATCTTTCTTAAAGAAGTGTTTTACTGGGTTGAAAACCGGACTCAGCAATGAGTTAGTTAGGCAAGTGGGCAATTACTAAACATATCAATAACTCAGTTCTCTCTCATCAAAGAAAAATGTTAATAGAAGGAACTTCTCCTGATCAGTGTCATGATGAAATGAGATAATCCATCAAAAGCCTTAGAAGAGTGCTTGACTTCAAGCAAATTTCACTAAATGGCAGGTATTATTTGTCATACACAAAATACAAAGCATACTTCTACTCATATTTTATATATATGCATATATGTATAAAGACACTTAAAGGTGATTATCACACTCAACAAGTGAAATGACCACACAGTACTCAGAGATAAGCATGGAGTCATATATCATGCATTATATGTAACATATTGCAATTCCTACATTACAGCTTTTCATCCTTTAACACTTCAGAGATTGAGACGTCATTATCCCCATTCTATAAGACAAGAAATGAAGGCTCTTGGAAATAAAATAGCTTTCCAAAGATCACAGAGTTGCTAAGTTGCTTGCTTTGACAAGAACAAGGCCAGAAGATGGAAAATCCGAGCTCTTAAATGCCAGGCATGGTGCTTTCAACAAATGCAAAATAAGATAGATTCAGCTCGCACTGCAGAGCACTCTGTGGCTCATCGTCTGGTGGTCCTATAGTCATCCCTTCTACCACCCGTGCGGTACATCTTCTCAGTGTGTGCCTGGTCCTCCTCATCTCAACCGACGGCACCCAAGAAAGCCTGCTGGACTGTTTTAAATTTGTGTAATAAATATGCAGGTGAGTGACATCATTCCAAGCAGGTGTTGTGGAAGGATCATCTCCCACTAGAAAAGTCTGCAGAGCAAAGCTCCCCTCTACAGAGGACAAGTTAACTCATAATTCTTTTGACCGCTGGAACTTTTCTTGAGTATGCCACTGTGAACTCTGGACCTACAAGCAAAAGCTTTCACAAGGAATACTTCCTAGAGCATTCTTTTCCAAGGACCCTCTGTTCTGACATTCCCAATTAACACCTCCTAGAATGAACGTTCCTAGGAGCCCATTCTGAAGACGCTGATGTAGTGGAAAAGGCACAGCCAGGCAATAGGAGAGCTTGGGTCCTGTCCCTCCACACACTCAGTGTGATCTTGGGCAACTGCTGTAGCCCTGTTTCCTCCTATAAAATGAAGAAAATGAGCTTTAAAACATTATGGTGATGTAGAATGTCTTTTAGTGTCAAATATCTGGAAAAATCTACCCTTTTGATTATTCCAGTCTGCAGTGTGGTCCTGCATACCATCCTTCCTCATGGCTCAGAACTGGGAGATGTAGAAACCAGTGTTAAAAAGATTGAAGCCTGTAGTGTTGCTTCTCAGCATAATGCAAGAGGAATGTAAGAAGTATAAAGCTAATAACAAAACATTGCCACCTAACAAGACTCAGGAAAAATATGCTCATGCCAAGCAACATACGAATGCCATGCTCAGACAGCAACCCCAAGTGTTTTTACTGTGGAATTCCTGGCTTTGCTAACTCAGTCATACCTTCTACCAGCCTCCAATTCTCCCTGTCCGCCAGCCAAACCAATTGCCTGTCTACACAAAGCTCATCCCTTCAAAAAGTATAAAAGTACAAAGGAAAGGAAAGTAAAAGAAAAAATCAATATCAGAGACAAAATGTTGCACATACATAAAGGATACGTTGCATGACAGTGGGAATGATTACAGAGAACAAAAAAGAAACATGTTTGCAGGAATTTTGCTCTGACAATTATCCAACTAATCAAAAAGTGAGTTTTACATGGATGAGGACCACAGTTGACTTTTTAGCTTTCTCATCACACCCAGCATTCACTGTTCTGCAGATATTTACTAAATATGTTAATACAGTAAATCAACTAAAAGAGAATATCGACCAAATAGGAAGTCATTCTGCTTCATATTTATAGAATCAGCACCAATGTTTGTTGAAGAATGAAAGGGAGACCTAAAGGCTAAGCACTGTTTTTCCTCCTAAAGTACTAGTATCCACTTTGAACACCTGGAGCTCTTCAGGACAAAAGCAAGCATGGCATGGTGCTAGGTGCCATTCTGTGGCTGTGAAAGGTTCCTTTCTACACTGGAGGAGGATGGTGTGTATCTCATTGGTGGAGCAAACCAGAGAAATGATTGCTCCCTTAAAACAATGTCATAAAAAGTTGTATATATAAAATGTACCAATAAAATCAATCAATTAATTTTTTAAAAGTTGTCAACAGACTTAAAGGGTTGCATTGGCTCACAAGGGGGATAAGCTCTGGTTTTTCTCTTAAGTCTTTTCTAAGGTGGAAGAAAACAAAGTAATGTCATTCAAACTCCCTCTGCTCTTCATGCTTACTTACCTTCAGGCAAACCTGGGCTAAGGTGAGGAGCTAGGAGATTTACAAGACTGTTGTAGGTGGGAGCAATTTGTGGAAATATCTTTATCTCTTTACGTATTTGGGCCTTGCTCGCTGTGCTGCTGTCCTTCCCTGGCCTGCTCACAGGCACCAGGCTCATTTCCAGGCAGCTGTGCTGTCTTCTTTGCCGTTCTTGCCCTCTCAGCCTGACCTCTGCCTTCACTTGCACTGTGGGCCTCTTACGAAGTCTATCTGTAACTTTCATCCCCACTCCACCTCAACAAATCTCCTTTTCTCTACCCCTCAAGACTCATTGCCTCATCTCTATTGATGCCTGTGGTAAGCTCTCCAATCAGCGTCTTCTCTGGGTTCCTCTTCCTTCTGAGAGAATAGCAGACTTTCTGGGTGCCTCTTATGATGTCAGTATCCAGGGTCAGTCTGACCACACTGGATGATGTTTCTCACCACCACAGCCCCGCTGTGATGTCAGCACTGGGCAGCTTCTTCCTACGCCTCCAAGAGGCTCTTTGCAGAAATCAAACAACACAGTTTGCTTCCTAAGGTTCGAGTCTAGAGGCACAAGCCTTATCATATATTTGGCCTTCTCCTCCTTTTTCTCTTTCTCCTTTTCCTTATGCTTCTCTTTCTTCTTCATCTTCTTCCTCTTTCCCTTCTTCCCATAATTCCCTGAGAAAAACATTGCAACTACATAATTCCTCATTGTGTTTTATATAATGTTCCCCCCAAACCTCATGAACTCACAGTCAAGGGTTTTGGAAGGTGACTGGATTATATGGACTACAGAGCTGACTTGCTGTTAAAAGGGGATCTCATCAGAAGAGGGGGTCCCTGTGACTTGACCTGGACTGGTAATTCTTCCTCCCCTCTGTCTCCTGACTACCTGGACCTGAGAAGCTTTCCTCTGCTTACATCCTTCCTGCCTTGGAGCTGGCTGACTCTAGGCTGAACTATGAGCCCAAATGTACCTCTCAAGTTGTGGACCCTGTGTTTCAGCCACATGAAAATGACTAACACATTCCTCTTCTTCTCCTGGGAGAACTTTGTCTACAACTCGCCCTCCTTACATAGAGAAGATAGTTGTTTCTCACCTAATAGCAAAAAGTTATCTTTTCCTTAGAATGAGAAAACATTGTGATTTGAATCAGGTGAATGCTGTATGAAGAAATTAGACCATACAATGGAACTTCAAGAACCATAAAGGACACAAATTTATTAGTTAACTAGTTTCAAAATGCTATTATCATTTTTTTCCAGTTTTAAAACCAAGAAAATACTCTCACTACTGTTTGGCACCTAACCTGCTGGCACCTAACCTCCTCTGAAAGCTTCTGCAGTCAGAACAAAATTATTTGTAAGAAATATTATAGATATATGAGCCACTTATAAAAGCTCATAATTTAGAAGACAGTATAAATAAATGTATTTATTATGACATCACAAAACTAGGTAATCGTCCATCATTTAAAAATGAAGGAAAGCTCAAAATCTGAATTATAATATATATCAAACAGCATATGGACACAGAAATTTATTCATAGCAAAAATCTATTCCACTTTACAACCATCTATAAAATGAATCCTTAGCAGATTAGGGAAATGTAATGAATTACACTACTATAAGAAATACCCGGGCTCCTTCTCCAGCTCTGCAGAGTGCTGCATCAGAAGGAGGTCAGGTTGCCAGATGTCTCCAGGCTGTTTGTTTAGTAAATAGGGGAAATAATACTCTTCAGATGGGTGAGAGGAGTGAGAAGCCCCCAGAGGTTTATCAGAGGAAGTAGCTGGGGGACCGTGTTTTCCTACAAAGCCCTGGTGTGGCTCATGCTGTCCTTGCTACCTTCTTCCGAAGCTTCCATGATCCTCTGAATTTGCTCTGTCTGAGAGCACTGTGGAGCTCACTGATTCTTTTTTAACTGAAATCTATATTGGTACATTACATATACACATCATGATTGCCCTCAACAATGAGAATTTGTACCAGGATATGACACAACTTAATTCTCATTTTTTCCCATAGCCCTACCCACCCTACCACCCCCACCCCCTATATACATAAATTTTGTTTCCTTTCTTTTTTGTTATAATCTCATTATTTTTCCCCTTTCACCCTATTTCACTTTGAGTATTTTCTATTTCACAATATATAACATATAATTCTAGAACTCATTTACATCTTTATTTTCTCATACCAGAGAAAAGATGCGATATTTACCTATTTATTTCACTTATGAGGATATCCTCAAGGTATGTCCATTTAAGTATAAATGATTACAGCGGTCAGGGCCGGGGAGGCGGCAGCCCACGCCATTGCAGTCGCGCCGGGGTCGGAGCCAGCTGGCCTCCAGGACCACGACGGAAGGGCGCCCAGGGACTGAGTATAACAGCGGGCAGTGCCGGGGAAGCAGAAGCCAGTGCCATCGCAGCCAAGCACAGCCAGAGCTCATTGATTTTTAAATACGTTTCTTGATGTATGGAGATTTGAGCAAAAGAATGACCAGGAAAAGCAGGACAGATGGAACGCCAGAGAATCAGGTGGAGCACGACTGAGAAATGGCTGCAGAATCACTAACTTAGAAAGTATGTCTGTGTGACAGAACATGGCAGTCACCATGCGTGTGACTGCGAGTGTATCTCATTCTACGTGCCTGTATGGGTTAAAAACTTTAATAGGTTAAACCATTTCAGATGAAGAATTTAAATTCATTTTGCCCTTTCTTCTGCATGTTTTATGTGGAAGCTGCTCATTTCTGGTTTTCCCATCTGGAGAGTTAGTGGATTTAGCAAGCAAATTTGGTTTCTTGAATCTCCTTGTTCTCATGTCATTTAATTACATAAAAAATGTCAGAAACAGTAGATTATTACACAGAAAGATCGAGAGCCTTTAAGATAATAAGAGTTAATCAAATTTAAAATTACTTCACTTGCTAGTATATATAACTTTTAAACTGATTCACTTGTAAAATTATAGACAAATAATATTTGTTTCAATTGCACAAAGTTCACCTTAATAAAAATCAAATCCAGTTGAAAACAAAGATCCAGAATCTGGAGCCCAGAATAACAGCTACCAGTGCCATTTGAGAACGCTAACTCCTTTTTCCACAAAGAGGTGGTTTACCACCCACCATTTGACTTCAGACACACAGTTCTAGCAAGCTCCTTTATAACTGAAAGTAAAGTGAAGTGAATTCCTGTTTCACTAAGTTCCATAAATTTTGAGACTACTGGAATTTGTTCATTATAATTGAAGTGAATGTGTGTGAGGGGATGAAAAATATCTAGAAGAAAGATCTCAAAAGGTGCACTATTAACTGGACAGTACTCAGTTCTGTGAAGTACAATTATAAAGGGAAAACTTTTCATTTTATAGGCCCCTACATTCTTTGTATTTTCCTAAAAATATTGCATATAGAATTTTTTAGGTTTTTTTTTTTTTTTTTTTGAGACAGGGTCTCACTTTGTGGTTCAGGCTGGCCCTGAGCTCAGCCTCCAACTCACATCACAGCAATCCTCCTGCCTCTGCCTCCCGAGTGCTGGGATTACAGGCGTGAGCCACCACACCCGGCACTGTGGTATGTGGTACTGGTTGCTACTGGGCGTGTGTCTCCACACCCAGTATTGTATGTGGTTACCAGGGAATCAAACCCGGGCCCTTGCGCTTGCAAGACAGGTGCCAGAACCACTGAGCTAACTCCCCGGCCCACATATAGAATTTTTTAAGGAAAGATATTTCCTGGGGCACATAACCTCACAGAATATAACAGCCTACATGTAAGGATTCTTCCTTCAAATTTTTTTCTTCTCAGAAAATGGAATCACTTTTAGTCCTGTTACATAGGCACAAAACCTAAGATTTGCACTAGGTTTTAATTTTCCCTTTACACAGCACCAATTGCAAGATCTATTGGCTGTATCCCAGGATGCACCTGAGTCCATTCAGCTTTAATCTGCCCCATGGCCCCCGACCTGTCCAGGTGTTCTTCCTGAAAGCCCTCCCTGAACCTGCTGGTCGACCCGTGCATCCCAGCTCACCACAGGCAATTTTCTGCGCTGAAGCCAGGTTGCTGCTCCTTGATGAAAAATCCTTAGGTCAATCTACTGCTTAAAACCCCATCATCGGTACACAGAGAGCAGAAGCTCACTTCTTTGTCACCATGTGACCTGGCCCTCTTTTTCCAGCCCACTCACATCACTCTGGCCTACCTGTGGTTCATCAAACGTGATAGGCTCCTTTGAGTCAGTTTAGTCCATTTCTTTGCTATGGCCACCATAATAAAATATCATGGAGTAGGAGTCCTCACCGTTGTATTTTTTACCTTCTGAGGAGCTAATAGAAAAGCTAAAGGATTGGTGAGTTTGGTGTCTTCTGAGGACTCTCCTGGGCAGTCCATGCTCACTGTCTTGCTGTCTTCAATGGTCCGCTCTGTCTGTGTCTGTCCAAATGCTCTTTTACCTCTGGGGATCATCTTACCTTGATACTTCTTTAAAGAACCCCCCTCCTAATATACTCCCACTCTGAGGTGCTGGGACTAGTGTTTAAACGTGTGAACTGGGGAGGACACATCTCAACCCAAAATATGTCTCTCCTCTTTCTAAACATTGCTTTCTAACGATTTCCACGTTCTCCTCAGATCATTCCACCTCTGCTCAAACATCAGCTCAACATGCTTCCTTCTCCATCGGTTTAAAATAACACACGGACACTTTTCATTCTGGGCCTTATTCTACTGTATTCTCTTCCTCACACCTCAGTCACTTTGCAGCACCACAAAGTGTTCAAATTTTTATTGTTTCTTTATCCCACTTCCACTGTAAGGCACAGACTTGGAGGTGTTTGTGTACATGCGTGCACACACACACACACACACACACTCACAGACATACACACGTGCCTGTTTAAGGAAAGTAGACATAATTAATGTCCTCCTTATCTCTGTGCCCCCCTTATGTAAAATAGTACCAGGACTGCAACAAATACAAACCTGGTGAGTTAATAATATTTCATGGGTTTTGCAAAGAACTATTCATGAGGCCTTTCCAACAGCATGAAATAGTGGGTAAAAAAAATGATTAAATGACATCTTGCATAAATCATGCACAAAAAAACAAGCATGGAAATATGTTATACATGGCCATGATTGCTAAAATCAATATTTGCAATCAGCTTTGTAACGGAAAATTTGATATAGTATGTTTTACTGAGATGAGTGAAGTTTATTAAGCCTGTACTAACTTAAATTGCTTATCCTCAATGAAGGACACACCACGGAGTCTGGGATCTATGATTTTCACTAGGGAACAGGGGTGCTCATGGTATCTAGAAATGGGCAGTTGGGGTACTCTAGTAACACACAGCTCAAAGGGTAGCTTTCTTCAACAAAACGTAGTTCAGCCTTAAAGAAACTTAAAACAGAGTACAAGTATCCTGAATTTACCTTTAATTAATCTCCTGCTATTTCTTGCATAAACTGTGGGTTGTGTATACTAGAACATTAATACATCTGGTTTTTAAAAATTATTTTTGTTAATATCTACTTTTGTTACATTAAAATTAAAAATTAAAAACATTTTAAAAATTCTTATTTCTAGAGAAAATTGTGAATTAATGCATTTTATCTTAAGAAGGTTTTCATTTTCCCTTTGAATCATAGTCTGTTTCTGGCCTGTGGGACCATGAAGGGTTTAAAAACTTTGCATTTGTAAAGTCCATAATGTCCTCCACTTGGAACCAAGGTAAGCTGTGTCCTTCCCTGGGTGATATAGTACTACAAGCTTTGCTGCTTTTCTGTGTCACTTCAAATGCCAGAGTGCAGTGAACAAACAACAACAACAACAAAAATTAAGAGAAAAATAGAAAGTTCTACACTTAATTTTCATTAGCAAAATCTCACCAGGATACAGTGACAGTGACGACTTAGCACAGTGGGTGAGGTACCCAGTACACTTTGTTGGTCTCCGCTCACACTAACTCCATCTGAGGCAGTGCAGCTTAGACTCCCACACTTGTGCTGCGAGCAGTACCTGGAAAGAAGAGAAAAGGTTGGGAACCCAGAAGCTCCGTGTCGAAATTACTCTGTGGGCACAGTAACAACTCACGGTGTTCAGAGGAGCCACCAGAATCTCAAACCCATATCTCCTAAGGTACAAGTAAGGGAACTTAAAATGCACAGTGGGAGAGAACACCGCAGAACAGATCAAATAACCATCTCTAAGTGCTTGTGCAATGATGACAAAAAAAAATCAGCAAAAAATTTTTACTTATTTTAAAGATAAAAAAAGAACCCTAATAATTTTGAATTGAAGTTATAGGGTTGGTGTGGTAGGCTACTTTGAGATCAGTGTGGAAGAAAAATACTCCATCACAAATGTTTCTTATTACTAGACGCATGTGACTACAGGCCGTGGTACTGCTTCTCAGAGATGCTGAAGGAAGAATTCCTACTTAGGGGGAAAAGACTAGCAAGCAGCATAAGTCCTTCTAATTCTGGGATTCTATGAGTCTAACCATTCTTTCATCAAAAACAAAACATTTAACAACCCCCCTTTGAAAAGAAAATGTATATGAAATAAAGATTAGTTTCTCTAGGGGTGTGAAGGATTATGGAAAAGACAGTGAAGTAATTACTAAGAGATAGGTCCCAAGTCCTACCACTTATAACTGTATCCTCTATCCAATGTTTATGGGCCCATTTTTCTCTTAATATTAAAATGTGACTTAAATAATCCCTGAGATTTCTTTCAGTTCTCAAACGTGCATGCTTTTTACTTGACATCCTAACTAAAGTTACTAGCATAAATCTCGGAAACCTCCAAGTGTTATAAAAGGAAGAGCCCAGCAAACTAAAGGAGAGAGATCGACCCCTGCCCCTTCCACATCCTGACGTGTCATGTGTTATGACTGATAGTCAAAGTGTTACAGAGTAGGGTGGTGTCCCTTTCAGTCCGTATAAGACATCAGGTATGTGTTAGTATCAATCCTTCGTGCAGTTTGGTCTGATGGAACTGGAAAGAGAACAGAGTATATATGTCAATAGCTGAATTTATCCTTTTCCTGTTATAACATCTACCCGAAGATCTACTAACCCACATCATCCAAGAATTGACTTTATTTGCCAAGCAAAGGTGCCTCATTGAATACCTGTGTCAAACCACTGTGCTGGTTAATATGAGTAGAGCATTGGCTCCCTTCAATACTACACCAGCGTGATGGTAAAATCACAGGACAGCCAAGGCCAATACTACAACAAGCTGGTCAGGGAAATAGGAAAAGTCACAGTGAAGACTTCTGTCTTCCCTTCTTCATTAGATGGGAACAAATTCTCCTTGATCAAAATAAATTTTCCTCCTCAGTTCCTCAATGTAGTTTGTATGACATTTAACTACTGAGTCAACAGAGATTACTGAGACACTTTTTAAAAATGCTGGGCTCGCAACAACCTTTAACTGAAATTGTCTCTATATCATGTGGTGACTTATTAAACAAATTATACTCTTGAAAAGAACAAAGTGTAACTGTAGTTTAACAACTCTCTCTACTTGATTAAATAAGATCATTGTTCTCTCTTTCCTTTTTCCTTCAGAGAAAGCCCACTATGATGATTTAAATCAATATGACACATGAGTCGAGTTTGGGAGTAATAATCTACAGGTTCTCAGCCAGCAGGTGCTACAAGTGTCATCTGAGACTGGGACCTCACTCTGAGCCTGATGATGCACTGGATGTTTCGCCTGCTCTTCCACCTCCTCTGGGGCTGTCATCCCATGTTCCTGATCAGTGAGCTTCAGAGTCTGTTACACCTACTTGGATTTTCACTAGAGACTAGGGCTGGGCAACACCATTAAACAACTATGAAAGAACTATCAGTCATGGCAACCCGGGGTACATCACAGAGTAGGACCCAGGATAATGGCACTTCTTGAGCACTGTACCCAGAATCCATCAAAAAGTCCTATCTTCAATTCTTCACTTATATCCGGTGTGAAACCAGCAAGCTTGTGATAAGACAGCTCAAATGTGACACCAGGCCACATCAGCTTCTGATAGGAAACTGTCCCAGATGCCTCATTTCCGTGAGAAGGATATCAGTCCAGGAACTAAGGATGGAAATGGGCCCTGTTACTATCTTTGTGCCCGCTGTGTACTTTGTACCAGGCCAGTCGCACTTGGCAAAATGCACTTCTTTACCTTCAGTAAACGTAAGTCCTTGCTGCCTTTCCTACATTTCTTTGAGAAAACCCTGAAAGAATTTCTTCAGGACCCAAAAGCAGGTAGCAGGTTTGCCTGTAAGAGTGACAGCGAACATTTTAGAGAGAGGGGCCCAAAGTTCAACCTAAAACCCACGTTTTTACTGCACAGCACCTGCAATCACCACTGCAATCACACCTGACTCCTGAGGTTTTAGTTGAGAAAAAACACAACTCACTCATTAGCCTCTTTTGTCTTAAGAACAACAGGTATGCTATCAGCTGGCCAGGATGACCGAGTGAGCCGCCCAGGAGGCAGGCAGGAAGCTTTTTCTCCCCTCCTCCCCTGGCTCCTCTCTGACTCTGCAGAGTGCCACTGGGTGGTCCTGCTCACCGCTCTTTCCGAGTGCTGCTTAGAGCCTCCTCGCCTGGTCCATCTGGAAGCCAGGAGCAGCAACAACCCCACTGTGACGGCCCAGGGTCCTACCCACTTGGAGCCCTTCTGCAAACTCACGCTGAAACAGCGCTCAGGAAATGTTTTCCACCTAGGTCTAATCTTGTCAGGTCCTTGGGCATATTTTAATGGAAATAAGAGATATGTAATGTAATTCACCAAAAAAAAATCTGCTTTGGGATTTATATATTCTTTTAAAATTCTTTTTTTTTCTTTGTTAGTAGGTTTTTTATTCAATTATTATTATATTTTCAATTTCACAGATTGATACTGGGGTGTCTAACATTTCCTCTTTTTTAAGATTTTTTTTATATTTTAAATTATCTTTATGGGTACATTATGAATACACATGATAATCGCATTCAACATTAAGAGTTTGTACCGGAATATGACATGACTTGATTCTCATTTTTTCCCTTTTTCCCCCGCCCTGCATCCTCCCGCCCCCTATATACACAATCTTTGTTTTCTTTTTTCTTTATTATTACCAGATTCATTTTCCCCTCATTATTTACCCTTACACTCTTTCCTTTAAATATTCTTTTATAGGAAGTACAAGTTTTTAATCAGTTCATTTCTTCCTCTGAGTATCTTCTGGATTAATTTGCTGTTCATTTTAAAATTGATTAAGTAGCATGTTATTTTATTTCATCTTTGCTCTTTAATAACAGAGATATACAAATTATGTACATTTTCTGGCTCCCACTGTTTGTTCAGATTCAGTGAATTTGTGTGAAATCAGCCCTTCCTGGGGATTTACAGGAAATTATTTATGTTTGTTTACCTTTTGGTCCAAATGCTATGCAACATTAGTTCCTCATTTTCAAGTATTTAAAAATTTCAATGTACTCTCCATTTTACTATTTATTTTCATTTTAAAAGTAGATAGGTGCTATAGTTTTTTTAAATTTAGTAATAATTTCTTTGTGGCCAAGTATATGATCAACTGTTTTGTACTATGATACTTAGAAAAATACATCTCTGAATGCACCAACTTTGCTAAAGAAGCACTTATATTTCTCTCTAGTGAATGTAATTACTTCTGAGAGAGATTTAGTCAAAAGTCACTATGGCCATACTTGCATAAGGCTCTTCTTGTATTTTAATAGTTCTGACGCTGTATGTTATTACTCTAGTCTTTTCTAGATGCCATTTTATAACCATCACATCTTCATCAAATTAGATTTACATCATTGCACAGTAGGATCATATACTCTGTGTGGATCTTTTAGCATTTCATTTCGTTTGGTCTGGCATTCATACTGTCATTCTAATTTTCTTTTGCTTTGTATTTCCAGAGATTGGATTCTTGTTCTGAACTACTTTACTTCTGTGTGAACTAACATATCTCAACTTTGTTTCTGAATCTAGTGCCCTCGCGGGTGTTGACAGGTGCACCCTCTATTATCCACTCACATTAACTCAAGTTCTAAGGCTGATCTTACTCCTTTTGTTCTACTCCATTCTCTTCACCTTCCCCCAGTTTTTTCTTACTTATTTACATTATTTTTCTATTTTTCTTCCCTTGATTTTGTTATTGTGGTGAGATGTTTGCTCATTCCTCTTGCCCCTACGTTGATTTAAAGGGTCTGGTGTGTTTTTCCATTCCCTGAATGGTTACAATCTCTTTCTCTGTTCTGTTAATCAAATACATATGTCACTATGGTTGTTCTCAAAACCAGACACTAACTGTATTCCTGCTTTTCACCACAGTTCTTTATTCTACCTGCTTTCCTAGCTCTCCAACATAGCAATAACCAGGAAAGACTTTTATATTCTCCCTATTCATCATCCCTACAAGTCCCACCAACTTTTAAGATTCTTCTACCTCTACCGCCCCGCTGACCTCCTACTGGAATGACTTCTCTATTTCTGAAGCCCATCACTCACTGCACTATATTATCAGACAGTTTGTCTTAGAATAGTAGTGAGAGAACATTTGCTGAGAATGTTATCTTCTGCATCCTCTTTTAAATGTTCTATAGTTAATAACGTTTTTAACTCATCCTGGCCACTCTGAGACAAGCGCTATCTTTATTCCAGTTCTTTGCTTTACTAATGAAGAAGGTGGGAAATAAATGTGAGCGACTAGCTCATCCCACACAGCTAGCGTGGAACACACAATCAACAGCTGACTCCGGGCTGCAGCTCAGAGCCTGCTCAGAGGCTCGGACCATCCTGCTTCCTGTCCAGGGCTGTGTCTCTCCATCTGTGTCTAGTTTAAGATGCTTGTGTGGGTCAACTTGCTTAGTTATATCTTTTCGCTTATGTTTTACTCAGATGGAGAAGTTGGATACGAAATTATATGGCTGGCCTGAGGGGAAAATTAGAATCTGTTCACTGGAAGAATTGAAGTCTCATCAGTTTTGATTAAGAAAAAATATACTTCTAGGCTCACCTGATGGATAAGAAAGAACAGCATCTAGATAGGAAAGACATGTTATCTATCCATGATATTTCCTTTTCAAGCTGTGACTAGAATATCAGTGTGAGTTAATATACAAAAGAAACTGAGTACTGCCCAGAACAATCTATGAAACCGTTGCTCTCATGGTGGGTCATGTGTTCAAGAGAACGCTCCTGCACAGGGCTGGATGGATGTGTGTTTGCCCACCCAATCCATGCCAGTGTTCCTGGTGCGGTGCTACCAAGAGAGGCTGAAGTGCATGGAACCACTGAATGCTGTTTGGGGCAAACCAGTGGCAAAAGTCATTCTAGAATCAACTGACAAAATATAAATAGTGCTTCGGTGTAATGTGAGATGAAAAGGTATCAAAATAGCAGAATGGAAATGGCTAACTAAAACAACAAGCTACAAACAACCAAACACAGGCACACATGTGTACAGATATATATTTATATGTGTAAGCAAATACAATATAATACACAAAGTATACATACATCGATATACATAAAAGCTTTATTTATATGACAAAATTGCATTTTGAATATATACAATGTGCATGGAAAGCATACGTTACAGTTTAATGTGGGGTTTTAGTATGTCAGCAGTAGTGTTTATTTGTTTCCTTTTCTAATTTAAACAAGACCAATTATAGCTTCCATAAACTTTGCGAATTTACACAAATGTGTATGTAAAAGTAAAAAGAGAGATGGAGAATGAGTCAGACAAAAACAGTAAATGGAGGGGGAAGATAAGAGGCAGCTGGAGACCAGAAAGGGTGGGAACAGGAGGAAGAAAAGGAGGCAAAGCAGAAGGAATGGGACAGGGAATAATCGTAGACCTCCAGGTGGATAATGAGTCAAACCAAAAGACACCTGCCCTCTGCTGCCACTGTGGGGCTCCGGGACAGATGCGGAAAGTGGGAGAGTCATGGCTGTTTCAAACTGTGGCAGATGGAAAAGGCAATCCTGACCATTTGTGTTGAGATTTCCACCCAGCAAAATATGTCATAATAGGCTTTTAAAAGGCGCAAGTAGATTCCATTTTGAAAAAGAATTCCAAAATATGGATTAATCATATTTGCCTATAGATTATAATGCCATGTATGTTCCCCTCATTTATCTAATAAAAATATGAGAAATAATGAGCGAAACTATGTTTTGTTTTATGATATCCATATTGTCAAGTTTTTAAAAATTATTTAACTTTATTGATACATATTATATACACATCATGATCACAATCAACATTGGGAACTTGTACCAGTACGTGACAGAACTTAATTCTCATTTTAATAGTTTTAAATTATTAAACTCCTCAACCTTGAACTATATATTAGTTGCTTTTTCTGACTCTTATTGACTAGGTCAATTTGACAGAATAGGCTTCCTGTTCTATTAATCCTCCCTGCAGTTAGTTAAAAGTAGGGAATCCTTGGGCCGAAGATTTAGCTCAGTGGTTCCGGCACCTGCCTTGCAAGTGCAAGGGCCTGGGCTTGATCCCCATTAACCACATATAACAATGCTGGGTATGGAGACTCACGCCCAACAGCAATCAATACCACATACTCCAGTTCTGGGTGTGATGGCTCATGCCTGTAATTCCAGCACTCAGGAGGCAGAGGCAGGAGGATTACTGAGAGTTTGAGGCTTGCCTGGGCTACGTAGTGAGCTCAGGGCCAGCCTGAATTACAAAGCGAGACCTTGTCTCAAAAAAAAAAAAAAAAGTAGAGAATCCTGAGTGTGTCTGTAGCAAAATACTTCTAATGCATTCAAATCAGGTTTTCCCCTCTTTCATAAGAAGTTGCACGTGGGATATTATCCCCACATTAGTTAAGTCACATTCAGGACCTCCGTCCAGGCATGAATGCTTTCTGTATATCCTTCCATCAACATACTGATGAATTTACACACTAGTGGTATCAGCCACAGAGTCTGATGGGTTTCTTTCCACCAGGCAGCTTGATTCTAAATAGCATTTTACTTTTTTAGGGGAAGGGGATTGTATAACAATATTTTGAGGTTTCCAGAACAAAATAACAGCCACAAAACTGATCGACGGATACAATTTATTGATATGGTGACTATGAATGCTCTATGTGTATACAAGAGTCTCACTAAAACCAAACGTCCTACCACTGGTGCTTGGCCCTGTGATCGCAGGGGGGGTTAGAATTCATGTCCTCTTTGCAAGTTTTTCTCTTGAGTTTTGAAATTATGTCTATGTGGCATGATATAAACCAAACATTCTATAATTTTTGTTTTCTGCACAAAGCTATTTTTGTTTTTTTATATAGATAAATACTGAGTCCACAAATAGGATTACCTTCAAAGAATTTTAGTTCTTTTTCCAGCTAGTCATTATTTTTCAAAATATATCGACCTATTAAGATTTAATTCAGGGCCCTTTCTTTCTGTGTATACAAAGTTCTTCCGAAGGTATTCAGCTAAATATGGTTCTAATGAAATGCTGGCAGAAATGTCTGAAAGTAGCAAAACCTTCCAGGCATCTGAGATTTTGTTTTCCAGGAAGCATGAAATATAAATAGTTGAAATGTCTCCCGGGATGAGACATACCCACGGCATGCCTACACACACAGAAGAGACGCCATTTGCCGTCCGCAGAGCACGTGGGGTACACACAGCCGGCACCGCCTCGCGTCATCCCCACCCTGTGTGCAGAGCGGGACACGTAGTGCTCTACCCTGGGCTGGCAATTCTTTCCCATGCAGGCTTAGCCCGAATATTTTCACCTAGCCACAGAACCGCAGCTGCCAGAAAAGCCTGTGGCCACACCCTTGTAATCTTAACGGGGATATACTTACAGATTTTGGAAGGCCCCGCTTTTAATATCTCACAATCTCTGCTCTTAGCCTTCTCTACAGTTTTAAAATAAGCCCTTCTGTGTAATTTTTCGAGAGTTAAAACTGTCATTGTACCTAAATTCTGAATCACATCTTCCAAGGAATCTCACTAATTCATCTCTGCGTTAACCAGTTGGCATTTACTCAAGCTGAGGCCTTGTTTCCATCAGGATGAGAACATATAACTCTGTCTGTTTCTCTATCTCTCTGTCGGTCTCTGTCTCTTTCTATCTCTGTCTATCTCTGTCTCTGTCTCTTCCTGTCTCTGTATGTCTCTGTCTGTCTTTCTGCTTCTGTCTCTCTCTCTGTCTCTGTCTCTGTCTCTCTCCCTCCCTCCCTCTCTCTGTATCGGGATTAAATTTGGGGCATTGTGCTTGCAAGGCAGGAACTAGAATCACTGACCTAAGTCCCCAGCC
>PVIR01004719.1:26578-61189 GCA_004026965.1 Petromus typicus
GCAGGAGGATTGCTGTGATGTGAGTTGGAGGCTGAGCTCAAGGCCAGCCTAAACTACAAAGCGAGACCCTGTCTCAAAAAACCGAAAAAAAAAAAAAAAAGATTTACATGAACCACTCTTCCTTGCACCGTCATTGTCTTCCATTCATCAGTGCTGGCTGGTTGACCCTTTTACCCAAGGAGAGTATAGTGCTGTGTCCTGTTCTAGAGAATAAAACCATTTGTGTTCAGATCCCTTTATTCTCAAACTGAGGCCACGCAGCCACTGAAGCCTGCGACGCCAGAGGTCCACTCGGTCCCTTTGCTAGAGTGTGCTCACGGCTGAGCAGGCTGCAGTACCCAGAGGCCCCAAACTCCTCCCCCTCTTCCTCAGTGCTCCTGTTAGTTTTAATGTCCTCTCCTCATCCCTGGTCCCTAATTAGCTGCTTCTCCTAGCTGCACAGCACTTCAAGCCGGGCCACTTCACTCGACACTGGAGAGGCTGCAGCTGCAGGTCCACACTCACTAGCGGGAGGAGCGCCCAGCTAGCAAGTGCTGGCCAGCCCTCTCTGGAGCACCGAGGCCCGTAAGACAGGATGGAGCACTTGGAGCCATAACTCATTGCTTATTCCTTTCCAGGTTTTGTCCATCTGATTTCCAGAAAAATTCCAACCATTACTTTTGGTTGAGAAATTTCCAATTTCTTTCTTATTTGAGCAAGATGTATTTTCCATAGACAATACACTGGATTCCTCTAAATAGCTCTACAACTCAGATAAACTTGTTTTTTCTTGTGCACAAAAATAGTAGGTCTTGGGGCGAGTAGATGCAGTGCACACACAATGCTGCATTATTTATACTAGATTTTCCCACATCAAGAAAGAAAGAGAGGAGAGAGAGAGAGAGAGAGAAAAGGAGAGAGAGAGAGAAGGTGAGTACATGCTAATATTAAGAAGACCATGTGTGTTACTCTGGCTGCTAATATTGATATCATTTTTAACTAAGGAAACTGGCAAAATATGAAGAAGTGATTTCTCTGAAAATATTTAAGAAACATGTCATCACTGTAGGAGACTGCTTGCAAAATAGTTTCTCATACACAAATAGCAGCATGAATTTTGCGTATATGAATAAAAGCATATAATATATGTTTATAAAGCCACATGCAGAATTTGCTTAAGAATATCACAACTATCATTTCAGTAGTGCTCTTACAAAAGTTATTAGATGCATCACAGTGAATCATAAGAGGGAGAAAATTCTATACAAAGTCTATAACTTTAATAGTGAGACAATGGATTAGACAAATAGAAGCAGTGTGTGAGCTATAAGAAAGAATAAAAGGAAAGGAACTAGAGAAATGGGGGATGGGGTAGAGAGAGAGAGAGAGAGAGAGAGAGAGAGAGGGAGGGAGAGGGAGAGAGAGAAGATACCAGATAACATATAGGAGAGAAAATATGGCAAATAAAAATCATTTAGAGTTCACATTTTTGAGCCTATGGAGCCTAAAATGAGTGGAAACATTTCCCTTGGGGACAATTCCACCATCTTCCACAGTGTCAGTCATAACTGAACAACTATTGCAGGCAGCAGAACAAAATGACAAGGTGGACCTGAAACTTTGTCTCAGAAAATGAAGGCTTTGAGTCATCAATAACTTCCTGGGTTACCAATGAACTTCTGGGTCTTCCAGAGCTAGAGGAAGAGAGGAAAAGAGCAAAAGGAAAGCCAGAGCAACCCAGATAACAGTAGCCTGAAATCTCAACTCAAACAGAAACGAGGCATTTGTTTTGGTCAGTGATCCAGTCTGCTTCGGCTTCCAGCTGCACACCTACAGTTCTGCTGTATAGTAAATTCTTTCTCACAGGTCCCAGCACATATCAGTCACTGCCAGAGCTCTCATCTGTCCATAGGTAGATGGTCTTCTCCTGGCTTACTCAATTCGAATGGTTGGCACAATCAACTTATCCTGGTGCTAAGACATTTCCAAAAAAGTGTTTGCAATGATATCCAGATCAGCAGTCTGAAAACTCACTTCTTCATTTAAGCTCAGTGGAATGTGGACTACGAATGACTTTTCATCTTTTATTTTGGGGGTATGAGTAAAATCTTTATATTTAGGCTGATTATATATAATTTATATTAATTATATTATATTAATTTATTATTTATATTATATTATAATAATATTAATTATATTATATATATATAATATAATTCTGTTCTTACGAGACAGGGTCTCACTTTGTAGCTCAGGCTGGCCCTGAGCTCAGCCTTCAATTCACATCTCAGCAATCCTCCTGTCTCTGCCTCCCGAGTGCTGGGATGACAGTTGTGAGCCACCACGCCCGGCACTGTGGTATGTGGTACTGACTGCTGCTGGGCATGAATCTCCACTCACAGTATTGTTGCATGTGGTTATCAGGGATTGAACCTGGGGCCCTTGCGCTTGCAAGACAGGTGCTGGAACCACTGAGCTAAATCCCTGGCCCAATAAGCTTATATTTTTAACTGAACTTGAGTAATATAATTAACTACATAGTTCACTGACATTTATAAAAGATAGATGATAAAACTGCTACCGAGTAATATTGATAAATTTTACAAGCAAGAGAAAAGGGAAATATTAATATCAAAAATGTGTACATTTACCTGATAAAACTAAGGAAATATTCAAAGTGAGTAACATGTTTGATCATTTGCTTGCTACCTGCTGCCTCTTTTCCCACTGATCCTGCTGAAGTGGAATCCATCCGGAAAACCACACTGGGGCAGCAGGCGATCCCACGCTCCAGCCTGACCAGTTAAAGCTGAAAAGTCCAAAGTGAGCTCCCATCAGATGTGAGAAACACAGATGAGCATGAAATACAATTCAAAATACACCGTAAGACTCAGAGTGCTATATTTGTTCATATAATGTCCTGCTTATCAAAATCAAGGAAGGAACCTTATCTATTAGCTCTTGCTGTATACTAAGCCTGTACCCCTCCCCATCATGTGTGTGTGTGTGCTGAGGGGTTCTCTGAGCTGGGCCGAGGAGCTCAGCAGTTAGTTGTGAGCTGGCTGAATCACATGGCATGGAAGGGTTCCACCAGGGTCTACCCTGTTGGTGTGGGTGATCTAGGGAGACCGGTCTAGGGTGACTCAGGTCTCTGCCCTGGCATCTGTCATGCTCATCGGCTCATTTATTTGCTGGTCTGTTCTGCTGCAAATCTCAGAGTACCAGAGCACAGCAGAGGAGGATAGCCCTGATGCAGACGCAGTGTTCAAAGCTGTTCACATCACATGTGCTGTTATTCCACTGACTGCAGCATGTCCATGGACAGCCCAGCTGGAAGGAAGGCAGGAAGAGAACCACCTAGTCATCAGAAGCACACAAAGCCGTATTGCAAGAGAATGTGAGCAGCGTGGTACCGCTGTTTGCATCTACCATGTGGGCCTAGTTCTAAGAATTACAAGACTACCCATTTAAGTTTGTGCGCTGCATTTTCTTTGTCTGTCTCTTTCTTCACATGGAAACACGTGGCTATTTCACCAGGCACAGTTTACCTTGCTGAGAACTCCTGAGAGTTATTAGCCCGGGGAAGCCTGATTGCTGGGGGAAGGACAGCTGGCTCCTGCTCACAGCTTTTTCAGCTGCTTTTGCTTGGGTTTTGGAAGGAAGGAACTTTACAGCTTCAGGTAAATCTTTCCTCAGCACCCCCCAGGCTCATGTGAAAGTGGCAGCCTGGAGCCGTTGGTCAGAATCCTTTCTTTCCCCGCAACTTCTTGACACATAAGTCTGCCCAGCTGCCCCTATTTTGCTCCTTCCTCCCAGGGGTTTTCCTTGTCATTTCTGGGATCCAGGATCTTCACATCCTTAACCCCTGCTTTATGCTCCGATATTCAGGGCTTCGTGGAGACTATTATTCACTAGATGATATTTGGAACTTTCATCTGTGCACCTGTGATGTGAGCGCCATGCAAAGTGCCACTCGTGTCTCGTAAAGCTGTGGCCCACAGTCCGGGGCAGATATCAGCGAAACAAGCACGTAGGTGAGCCGTGACTTCACCTGCAGGCCTGACAATTCATAATGGTAAGTGACTCAGTTGAATTGTTTCCAGAAAACAGTCATATAGAGTTTATTAGAAAATAACTACTAAATTAGCTGTGCATCATGCAGGTTGTTTTCTGAATGAGTACTCACTACCAAGTACCATTGTCTAGTCTTCAAATATTCTTCATCAGTAAGGTCTTAGTTCCAAATTTCATAGAAAAGAAACCTTGTCTCCAGAAGGTCATTTGCATTTATATTCCGGCAGTTCTCATTTCTGCATCATACTAGGGCTACAGCGTACAGTTGCACAGGTTGTTCACTGTACAAATCCTTGATGTGCTGTTCATAGGGATGGTGTTCATGAGAACAACAACATAGATTACCGAGGCCTGCACTAGCTCTGCTTTCTGTTTTGTGTAACACAGGAACAGGATTAAAAGACATTTTCTTTGCCAGTTTCTTTTTTTTATTTACTGAGTTTGGGGGTGTATTTTATGTGGAATTCATTAGAACATTCATCACTGAGAATTTGTACCTGTACACGATGTCTTAATTCTTTTTTCTTTCCCATTCCTATGTCCTTCCCTTCATCCCTTCTCTCATATAAATGGAAGCTTTGTTTCTGTTTTTTTCTTCTTACTTTCAATGTTTTCTTTCCCTTCATTCCTTTCCCCCTCTCTCTAGTTCCCTTGCTCCTTTGAATATTTTCTTCCTATTTCACATATTATATATTCTGTACCTCGTTTACACTTTTAGTTTCTCACACTAGAGAAGTGATTTGGTATCTACACGTGTCCTATTTATTTCACTTAGGAATATGTCTTCAAGGTGTATCCATTTAGCTATAAATGTCTCAAGTTTATATTTCTTTATGGCTGTGTAGTCTCCATTTTACTGAAAAACCACATCTTATTGATTCACTCACCAGCTGATGGGTTCTGGGGCTGTTTCCAGGATTTCACTATTATAAACTCTGCTGCTATAAACATTGTGCATGTGCGTTATGGTGCTATGGTTCTTTCCGTTCTTTCAGGAACACACCCACCAGGGAAATGGCAAGATCAAAAGGGACCTAGAATCCTAGTTTTTGAGGAATCACCACACTGATTTCCAGAGTGGTTTCACCAGTCCACATTCCTACCAACAGTGGAGAGGGATTCCTTTCTCCCCACAGCCCCCCAAACTTTTGTATTACAGGTTGAAATTTGCTCCTTTGTCAATCAGAAATCTGACCTGATAACATAAGTGGAGAATTCCATACTTGGAGTCAAGTGACTAGTCATAGTCAAAGACCAGGCACTCTAACAACAACAACAATTTAATTTAGCTAATGCTCTTTTGATTTTCCTAAATTTTTAAAAGGCAAATGGTAGAATATGTTTCATTGGAACTTTCACTTCAGAAAAAGCAATTTGCTTCATTTTCTTTACCCTTGTATACTAGTTCACTTGCCTGGTTCTGGGACAAAGTACTCAAAAAGCACAAGTTTAAAAAAGAGGGGTAACCTGGGGTCACGGTTACAAAGGGTTCAGCCCATGGCCAGCTGGCTCCAAGGCAGAAATGTCATGGCAAACACGTGTGTGGAGCAAAGCTGTTCAGTTCATGCTTGCTTGGAAGCAGAATGGATCGGAATACTACACCCTCTGAAGGCACACTCCCATGGAACCCCACCTCCTAACAGCACATCAGCTACTAACCCCAGGAGATTAACCCACTAACTAGTACAGAGCCCCTGACCCAGCCACATCTCCAGTCACATTGATGCTTGAGATGAGCTGGCCTACCTCAAAAGCATTTGACAGTAATTTGATGAAATATGCGAGCACTTTCAATTTAACCCAGTGATGACACTCACAAGAAACAAACACTTCCACTCGTATGATGTTACTGACTTGATGCTTGAAATTGAGAAGGTGGCTCACACCGGCTGTCTATATGCTTCATTACAAATATTTAACTCGAGCCACATTTGAACACCGCAAGTATCTCCCCTATTTGCACAGAGAAGCCCCCCCCAGACCATGGTAGGCCCACTGTGGATAAAACAGAGGCCTTAATCAAGGGCCTGAGAGTGAAGAAGGGTGGGAAGAAAAGGCAAAGTTGATGGAGAGACAGGGTAAAATACACCTCCGTGTCTCATTTAGAAAATACATTTAATGAAGCAAACTATTGCATACAAAGACATAAACCTTCCCTCAGATAGGAAGTGTCCCTCTTAGGACTTAAAGCTACTAAAAGTAGAGGAACGGAGATCTTGCTGCATGAGGAATTTTATTGACTTTCCAGGAGGAACCCAAACAAGACTTGTATCTATCGTGCTCACAGAGCTACTAGTGTTCTTGGATCTCCTTCCAAGCTGAGGACTTTACAATGTCAGCAAACGTCCTCAGGAACTCAGGGGAAACAGTAGCTGAAGCACTGGGGAATTCTGGGATTCGAGGAGATTTAGTAGTCTCTGTCCAGATTCACACAACAACACTCCATGCACATGTGTAAAATCAACATGAGGGAAGAGAAAGCATTGCAGAGCAGAACACAGTGTGTGGCAAGTGTGTATCTACAAGCCATTGAACCCCCAAAATTGCCAGCATTAAATGGTTAGAAAAAGACACTGACTGGATTATCCCTGAGCCTGCAGAGAAAGCACTGCCACTGGTGCTTTAGTTTTAAGCTTCTACCCTCTAGAAAGAGAGGTAACATCATTGCCCTCATTTAAGCTATCCACCTGGAGCTGCTGTGGTACAGCAGCCCTCACGACCAGGTTACCTGAGCAGCCACCCCTTCCAGGGTCGTATCTGGCCACAGTGCCTGTTCAGCAGACTTCTTTGCTGTCTGGATTACTGATAAATGCTTCTTTCAACAGCTACTACTAATTTTTCCCAAGTAGTTCCAGTTACTTTTTCCACATCTGGCTCACTCCCAGAGTTCCAGAGGTTTATGGAATGTTTGGAAAACCAGAGGTTTCTTTTTTCAAAAGGAAAAAGAACTCTCTCATCTTAAACCTCTCTCCCAGAATGACCTTCAGAAGCTTCAAATTATAGGTTTTTATGGACAGCTAAATAGCTCCGAGTTGAAGACCCATTTAGGGATTTTCCCCATCTGGGGACAGCACAGAGGGCAGAAACAGTAGACATCTCTGCTCTTGCTCGGCTCTTAACTGCCCTGCAGGTTCCCGTGAGAAACAACGTGACATCGCTTCCTTACAGTGTTAAAAAATCAGAACTATTTTCTCAAATTACAACCACTGGCCTAGAAGTTGACTCGGAGCAGAGATCAGAGTTCTCATCCCCCACGCACGTGACCTGAGCCAAGCCGTTCATCCTCGCAGGGTAAATTTCATTACTGTGTAAGATGCAGAAATGGCTCTTCCGAAGATCCATTGAACCGGTAACGTCTGAGAGACTAATCCTCTGCGTGGTCGCATTCTCTACCCTCAAGCTCACCCTGAACTTAGAGCATTAGATAGGTCTTGTCTTTACTGTATTCAGGCCTTGTTAGCCATTCTGGCTTCTATGACTTCCCTCTGCCTTTCATCAGAAGCCTCAGATTTTACCATTTGTAGGGCAGACTGATGGCGTTAGCTCCCAGACATCGTCAGCATAAATGGAAATCAGGTAGCTGTGTGTGGAAACCCTTCCAACTCTGGCCATCAGCCCTATGGGTAATCAGGAACCTGGAATTAGCTTTGGGGAGAGGACAGCCCAAAGGAGAGAGATACACAGCCACCTGTTCTCCCGTGTGCGAAATTCTGGATTTTTTTTTTTTTTTTTAGAAAAGCAGGGAATTGGTGAGAAAAGATGTTCGTGTAGTAACATTATAGCAGTTCTGGTAGGAAAACACTAGAGCGAACATGCTTAGCCCTTTTCTGTTCCAAGCTGTGCTTTAAATCTTTTCTAAACTGGCTGTTTCATCTGGAAATAGTTGAGAGTTCAAATCTATTGTCTGGGACGTGGCAATCTACTGACAAAAAGGCCAACTGTGCAGAAATTCAAGATGGTGCCCTAGCATCTAGAATTGTTTCTTTTTTATTGTGTAGAACTGTGCTTCTCCAATATTACAGCCAACAGCTGTATCTGGCTATTTACATTTTAATTAATGAGCATTAAAAATTATAAATTTATCTCTTTATTGGGGGAGCCACACTCTGAGTGCTCAGTGGCCCCATTTCTGGCGGTTGCTAGGTTACTCAGCAGAGACACAGACCCCCAAGCACCCGCAGTGGCAGGAGGCCCAGCAAATGAATTCATAGGATGGTCACAGCCACGCTCCATGTGCGCATTCTTTCCTTCTTAGAAAAAACTTTAAGATCATAATTCACAATGATATAATAATGCATGTATTGCATTTTCTTCCTAACTGGAAAAATATGTGATGTTTGAAATCAGAATTTTCATTTTAAACACGATTTTCTCCAATACTTTTCTACGCTCAGTTGAATTTGGCATCTCAGGACAGGGTGAGTTTGGTTCTGCTCTCTTTGTGTTGGGACATATAGCTAATCTTCCACTTCTTTTTAAGGAAGAAATATTTATTTTGGCTCATGTCTTCAGAGGTCTCCATCCAGGGTCCCTTGACCCCGTTCCTTCTGGCATGTGGTGAGATAGACACATCACGAGGGAGGAACACGCTGGAGAAAAGCTCTCGCCTTGTAGGAGCCCGGAACCAGGGAAGAGAGCTCGTGCTCAGTTAATCTGGCTTTGAAATGTCAGATATTCTGGAAAGATAGTTAATTACTATAAAATCAATCAACTTTCCCATTTATATTTAATTTCAAGTCTTTATATTTTTAAAAGGAGAGATTTACAACAAATATACACATGTGTAAGCAGTTAATAGCCAGGAAATATTTCTGGTTATTATAAACTAAAATAATATTCCTGTTCAATATTTGATGTCATTCTATGCACCATGCCACCCTTAGCTCATATTGCTTTGTACCTCACCATAGTTAGCCCTTCCGGTGGGGTTAAACGCTGGTCTTTTGGTCATGAAGACACTCCCACATACATTTAAAAACTAATAGGCAGTAAAAATTTGATTCCTAGGTTGTTGGGAACCATTATTTAAAACTCTTATTTTTTATCATTTTTTAAACAAAATTTGCTTTCTCATTGTTATGGAGTCTGGATGTCCAGGCTGATGGGCACTTTGGAGCTGATTCCAGAGAAGAAAGGACTCGTTTCCTCCCCTATCCTTGCTTAGTCTTCACGTGGTGAAGAGGACAATCTCATTTCCAATAAGCCAGTTCTCCAGACAGATCTGGCTTCTAAATGGAGATACAGAGTCATGGCTGTCAGAAGAAAATCAGCAGCACTAATGATGCGCTGTTGCTCTTATTCAAACCCTCAGATTCCCAAATAAGTAAAACTAACCCACACACCTGTCTTGGGGTAGTTTTCACTGAGAAGCAGATAACTCAAAATAAACCAATTACCTCTTTAAAAAAAAGTCTAAATTCTCCAGGCACTGAATCAGAAGCTTGCCTGACATGGAATAGCATAGTTTTCATCTGAGTCACTAAAGGTCAATGAACTTTAAAAGACACTTTAAAAAAAAACCCTAAAAATTTGTGTATAGATTGCCTTGCTTTTGTCTCCTGTCAGAGAAGCACACTGTACAAAAATACCCTCATTTTCAATAAACATCTAATGAGGGCCTAAAGAGAGTAGTCACTCTTTCCTATTTAAGGATGGTGCGGATTTCCAGCATTCTGTGTACACTTATAGGTACAAGTAGAAAGACAGTTAAGATGTCTTAGACAAACAGAAAGAGTCCTTGAATGAAATCATTCAGTAACTATTAAATGGGCAACTATTGCACACGGGACATATGCTGCATGAAAGAATGAGGACCTGGGAGAAGGAGATAAGAGATAAAGGCTAAGGAGACATGAAAACAATTCTAAATTTTTGTTGCATGAATCTAAGTCAGCTTTATTGTTTTAAAACATGTTACGTGTTCTTAAGAGGATCCCATGTAATCCGACCTTCAGAAGCGAAGAAAGCGAAAATGGAATCAATCACTTTCTTTTATCAAGTTCACCACATGCCCGATTCCATTCTGTCACAGGCGCTGAATGACTCCTCTGACTTGTGATGGTAAAGCTTTTCAAGCTTTATGAAGATAACAGACTGTTGTGGCACCTGGGCCCCAGGTTCACCACCCTTGCTTTGTCCCTCACAACCACAAGCTCAACCACAAGAGAGTTCGGGTTAGGATTCCACAAACAGACAAGGACCCTGGGAAGTGCAGAGCCAGCATTTGAATCCGGGCCCTCAGGCTTGTCAGGGCACACAGCCAGCCATTGTGATACACCCCTCCCCTACCGAAGTCCCATGACCCCACGAAGCACCTCAAAGTCCATCATTTTTCTCTGAATTAGTATTTGAGAAAGGAGGTATCTTTAATCCAACACATAGCATGATATTGTCATTATCAGGTAAAAAACAATTTGACTCAATCCACACTATGTATTGCAGGCTGCATTTGAAGCTTCTTAGTATTCACTTTCTGCTTAGCCCTGCACTGCTTAGGAATGGTGTCCCAAGCAAAACCTATCAAACTCAGCCTCACGTACAGAGGCGGACGCTCCAGACGTGGCGATCGCCTTCACAGGAAACAGCAGAAGGGCACATTAGATCCCTTCCGAGACTCGAAGAGACTGAGTTGAATCCATTATGGCTCTGTCTCCTGAACACTCCCCACTGTCTTTCAACCAGTCAAAACTCAGAAGCAACATGAACCCTTTCTTCCTGGAGCCTTTCTTTGGGAAAAAAAAAAGAGAGAGAGAGAGAGAGACTTTAATTTGACAAGACATGCTCACCATCGCACACTGCCACATAGTTTTCAACCTGCTGAACCACAGGCCCTCTATAGACTGGAAATGTATCTTCTTAGGCCTAGAGAATGTTTTCTATTTCAAAACAAAACAACTTGAATCAAGTAGTAATATATAAGTGTAAGAGACATAAACAACTTTACATTTTCTTCGACATTATGTTTTTTCACAAACAGCTGGATGTCCTGATTCTCCTTGACATGCATCTCCATGACAACAGTCAGAAGGCAGCTAGCTGACAGGGGTCCTCCCAGTCCTGCCTGTGCCCTGGACAGTCAGACTCTAGGAACTGCAGCACTTCTGAGCCCCTGGAATTCAAATCTCCCCAGTACTACTGTGATTCTCCAATGGCTTCCAGCTTCCAGAAGAGCCTCAAGTAGTTCAAGCCATGCTCCCAGGAATACCACCAGGATAAGGCACAGGAGGAAGAAAGAGAGAGAGACACAGACTTTGGAGCTAGAGGGAGCAGAGTTCCAAGATGGGACTTGTGCCCTAGCTGTGCTTCAGGAAATACATAGCATGATAGCAGTCTCACCCCAGAGACAAGCCAATACATAATCTCTTTTCCTTTTGATCTTTTAATAATTCTATCTCATTCTTACCCTTGATTCTCCAGTCTAGGCAGATTTCTGTTGAGACTGGGAGGAGCCTTACTGTTTCATCTTGCATGTCATTCTTTTGCCATAGTAGAACGTTTTTCCTGCTGTGCTTTTGACCTCAGTTGAGAAAGAAGTATTGCCTGACATAGCCAAGATACCTGTAGTTTCCAGAAGCCTACCATGTTTCAGTGTATCCATCTCTACTCTGTGCAAGACTCTGGATGGATCCCTGCACTGGAAATATCATTCTTTGATTTTATGTCTGTTGGTTCTACTAGGGCTTTGTGTTTTTTTTTTTTAATTTTTTAATGTTTATTGGTACATTACGTATATGCATCATGATCGCACTCCATAATGGGGATTTGTACCAGTATAAGACACAACTTAATTCTCATTTTTTCCCATAGCCCTACCCACCCTACAGCCACCCCATATACATAAAATTTGTTTCCTTACTTTTTTGTTACAATCTCAACATTTTCCCCCTTCTCCCTATTTTACATTGAGCATTTTCTATTTCACAATATATAACATACAATGCTAGGACTCAGTTACATCTTTATTTTCTCATACCAGAGAAAAGATGCGATATGTACCTATCTGTGCCCTATTTATTTCACTTACGAGGATATCCTCAAGGTATGTCCATTTAAGTAGAAATGATTCAAACTTATCATTTTTATGGCAGAGTAATACTCCGTTTTGTCGAAGAACCACAGCTTTTTTATCCAGTCTCCAGTTGATGGACACTTGGGTTGTTTCCAAGATGTAGCAATCACAAATTGGGCTGCTATAAACATAGGTGCACATATGTCACTGTGATATGAGTCTTTTAATTCTTGTGTGTATATACCTAGCAGGGCAATGGCCGGATCAAATGGGACCTCCAATCGTAGCTTTTTGAGGAATCTCCGCATTGATTTCCACAGGGTTGTATGAGTCTACAGTCCCACCAACAGTGGAGAAGGGTTCCTTCTTCTCCGCAGCCTCACCAACATTTGCTGTTGGCTGAATCTGAAATGGCAGCCATTCTATGTGGAGTGAGATGGAATCTCAATGTTGTTTTCATCTGCATCTCTCGAATGACTAATGATGTTGAGCATTTCTTCATATGCTTCTTAGCTGCTCTTACTTCTTCCTCTGAAAAATATCTGTTCATTTCAGATGTAGGGCTTTGTGTTCTTAAATGAACCTTCAATGAGATCATAGCCAGGTTGATATTATACTTAATATTCTTACCTGTCGAAATGAATCTGTTAGTTCATACCTTGTACCTGAGTTATTTTATAAGCCTAATTTCATGGTTTAGGTTTAAAGACCCTTATGAGTAGAAACGATTGTCTTTCATGCATTCTTGTGCGCTGAAACACGTTAGGCAGAGCGCAGGCCTTAAACAAATGCTTCCTGCTCACTGACTCAGTTTTCATCATTCCATTTCATTTATTTGGAATTCAATGCAGATGGTTTTGTTTTAGATACTATATCTTTTATTTAAAATATAGCCAATAAACAAAAGATTATGAAGCTGCGTCAGGCATTTCACAGATTTTCTGTGTCATTGGTTAGGATTTCAGTCTGGAATACTGATTTGACATGCCATACATGTTGGCAACAATGCTTCAGAAAAGGAAGCATCCACAAAAGCATTAGCAAGCCCTTGTGCCTTTGTGGAACTGACGTGTCCCTGCTCAGGGAAATGCCTGTCATAGAAGCTGTTTGGGTATGAATCTGTACATCACTAACTTTTCCCCAAACTAGGCTGCTATGTATAATTTTAAATGTTCATAAACTTAAAGATGTGGTATTAATATTTTCTTTCCCCATCTAGTGTGAAGAAACAGAAGTGAAGTTAGATACATCTGTTATTTCATGATGAGCTGCTGTCCAAGACCAGCGTCCTGCTGTATTAACAGGAAAGATAGCCAGTGTGACTGTTTCTTCCAGGGAAACATCATAATCAGAAAGCAGAGGAATAGAATCACATAAGTGCCATACCATCTGAAGCAGGGAAAAAGAAAATACAAGGAGACAAGCAAGAGTTGCATGCAGGCAGGAGTAGGGTGGGGAACAGGAGATGAAGGTGGAAGGAGACAGAGCCAACCACAGCCCACTGTTTTTGTCAGGACCTTTACTGACCAGGCGCAGAGTCTTCATCTGTGCACTGTGAAAGTCCTGAGCAGTAACCAAGAAACCAAACTAGTCCAGACCAGCATGTTCCATATCTGATCATCAAAGTTAATAAACCACATAAAATAGCTACTAGAACAAAATACTATTTTGTGATCAAAGTCCTTATGATTTTCTTTTCCCACTTAAACAATCGGCCAGAGCTTTAGTGTTTATCTGGGCTTGAAAACAGAAATACTCTTCTAATCTTTTGTAAGAGTCTGTAGTAATTAAAGATTGCCTCACATATACACTATGAGGAAGAATGGAAAAAAATGATTAAGGAAACGGCAAAGTCTATAGAATCCATTCCTCATAAAGTGCCAACTCCAGGGGGATATTTCACAGCATGACAGTAATAGAAGATGAACACTTAATCCTAAAGCTCTCTGCCCAGGCCAGGACTTCAGTATAGAGAGCAGTGGCTCAGGCCAGGCTCCTTAGACAGGATGTCTGCTGCTGATTGTTCATTCTCCTGGGCACTTTCAGCCTCTGTTTTCTGGTGTGGCCTCAGGAATAAAGAGGTTCCAAGAATATGCTGCACCTTTATAATGTGTAGATCCTTATACAAGGTTTGAGACCATTTAGGTGATTCATGTTTCTTACTTACCTGTTCAAAGTGGTAAATTCATAGCTTTCTACACTCAGAAATGGTATTTCTACCACTGGTTCAAGAACCGGACTTATAGAAACAGCACAAGTTTGTCTTCTCCAATACTACTTCACAAGCAAGCCGTGTTCTTTTTTCAATTGCTAAATTCCAGCACTGGATCTTCAGTAATCACCACTAGCTGGTGTCACAAAAGCTAACAGAAATATTACTTCACTCTGTTTCTCAATCATATCTGTTCCTCTTATTTGAGGTAATAAAATTAGCTTTAGTACACAAAGAAAAGAGCATTTTAACTTTTTGACTTATTTTAATGTAAGAATATTTCTTAGAGCTATTTCTGAACAATTTGCGAAGGGGTTAGAGGAGAGAAAAAGAGAAGGATAAATAAGCAGAAAGCAGGAAGATGGGAGGGCTGGAGATTTAGCTCAGTGGTTCTGGCACCTGCCTAGCAAGCACAGGTTTCTCAGTTCGATCCTCTAGTACCACACATAGCAATGCCAGGCATGGTGACTGGCACCCATCAGCAATCAGTGCCACACAACACAATGCCGGGTGTGGTGGCTCACACCTGCACTCCCAACACTCCAGAGGCAGGAGGATTGCTGTGAGTTCCAGGACCAAAAAAGAACGAAGATAGGGAAAAACTTTCTTGAGTATTTTAAGCATATACCATGTATGTTATTTCTCTAGAAATTGTTTAACTTAGGTTCATCTTTGAGCTTCCAATATACTGAAATAGAAGCTTTCCTCTTTCACAGAATTCCTGTCACCTGATTTCCCCGCAGCCAACCCCTTGATTTTTAACTTTAACCTTTCTGTGTCCTGATACAGATTCTGTGATATCATTTCCAGTCACCATCCCTTATTCAAATCCTGTTACAAAATAATAAGATCTAATCTTTGCCAGGCAGCCCTTTCTTTGTCTCCATCACCCCTACTGTGTCTCCCTATAGCTATTTACACTGTATCTCCTCACACCCTACCCCTCACATCTCATCCCCATATTTGTTCTCTTTGCCATCTTCCCTTAGAGACTTAGACTTTTACTGCTCGTAAAATTCCTCTCCTGTGAACTTCAGAAGAGTTGAGATCCACTTTCTCCCTCTTCTTCGAACCTTACGCCCAGCATTGACATATGCCATAGGAGGCACCCTGGGGGGCCTTATTTATCTTTGTGTCTGGGGCCCAGCCCCACATACAGTAAAGACCCTTGATGCTGCTGGAGTTGAACACATGTCTGTACCGCTGCTTGGACTTCTGCCATTTTTCAAGACTCATGGCAGGCATGGCAAACCAAAACCTGCACAGGTCGGGTTCCTCTCCCTCCTTCTCCCAATTTTTTTTTTTTTTTGAGACAGGGTCTCACTTTATAGTTTGGGCTGGTCCTGGAGCTCAGCCTCAAACTCAGCAATCCTCTTGCCTCTGCCTCCCAAGTGCTAGGATTACAGATGTGAGCCACCATGCCCGGCACTGTGGTATGTAGTTCTGATTGCTGGTGGGCATGAGTCACCACACCCAACACATTGTTGTATGTGGTTACCCAGGATTGAACCTGGACCCTTGTGCTTGCAAAGCAGGATCTGGAACCACTGAGCTAAATCTCTGGCTGCCTCCTAGTGTATTTTTTAAAAACCTTTTTTTGCACTTCTGTTTTTAGGATAATAGTTGTTTATGTGTCTTCATTTCATAATTTGATCGGAGTGTTACGTCAAAAGCAGATAGAATTTATTCAGGACAATTCTTCCTTAATGTAGGGCAGGCTATTCAGCCACTCAAAAAATGTGAGACGTCCAATCTTCCCTCTGTCTGGGCATCTTCCATGACCTTCAAGTCTCTTCACTACCCTGGATTCTCTTCCACCCTTTAAAGTGGCACTGAGTTAATTTGTGAACCCACATATTCTCCAATCCCCAGGGCATAAGGAATTCTTTCCTGTTATTATAATGGATGCCTGCCTGAATGTTTCCAGAGACAACCTTAAGATGCTTGGAACTTCTTGTTGTTAAGCATTCTTATAATCAGAATTTTCCTTTAGTTTCTGCTACATCACATTTTCTTGACTAGGATGGGTTTCATCTGTAATTCCATGCTCTGTCTACATGATTATCTTATTCGTTCACTGACTAGTTTAAGAGACACCTTGCTTATTGAATGAATAAATTCATTATGGATTAATACTGGAAAAAATCTTGGCCAAAACAACAGCAGAATAAGACCTTTCAACTGTTTTTCTATAATCAAGACAGATGATGCTAATGGAGTAATCCTCTCAGTGCTAATCCTCTCAGTGTTCTGAGGATATGGCTCCCCTGCTGGTAGCAGTGGCCATACCTGGGAACTGGCAAGATGAGCCGATTTCCTGGCCCTAAAATGAATAGACTGATAAAGGCACTCGGGAGGAGGTGCCCAGGATTTGGTTTAAATAAGCTGCCAGCAGTTCCCACACCCTAGAACTCAGGACTGTCCGGGTTGTCAGGCTGGTTACTCTGAGGCTGATCTCTGACTTGCTGTCCTAGATATATTTGGAGGGTGCGTAATTTGAGCAAAAGAACAGCACAGTTTATTCATGAGCAGGATGATCTTTAACAGATTATTTTTATTGTTAGATCCTCTCTGTCTTCATCTGTAAAACACAGTGACAATAATCTTGCAGTACTGTAAGGAGGATTAAGTGCAATATGTACAGCAAGCTACTAGCTCTTCATAAGGTACTTAATATGTATTTATTTTCATCCTCATTTCTCATCCTTCCTTTTAGTTTTCATATCCATTGAATCACCTATTTACTGATATTCTACTTTAATGATTCAGTCTAATTTAGTCACAGAGACAATTCCAAATACTTGTCTTTGTAATTCTCATTTGTTAAATCTCCATTTTGCAGAAGTCTTAGTCACTTCTCTCTCCTTGCTGAGGCAAAATACCTGACACTCAAAAGGGAAAAAGTTTATTTAGCTCATAGTTTGTAGAGGTTTCAGTCCATAATCAGTTGGCTCCAGGACAGAGTGGCACGTGGCAGAGAAGCAACAGTTCCTGGCAACTGACAGGAAGTAGCAGAACAAGAGAACTTAACGGCATCTTTCTGTTCCTTTATTTTATCCAGACTACGTAGGGTGGGTAGCTGCGCTCGTCCCTCTAACCATAGTGCCCTTGAGCCTAGCGTTGCACCATGAATCAAATACTCTAGATTCAGTCCCCTCTGGAAAAGTTCCGCCTATACTGCACGAGATTGTGGGGGAACATCTAGACATAAACTACAACAGCAAAAGTGTTTTACTCCATCTTTCTTCAAACATTTTATATTTCTGTTAAGGAAACTTTTTTAAAGAGTCAGATGTAGAGTGGATATTTCAGATAGGCTTTCCACATAGAACTTATACTCAAAGTTCTGAATTCATGAACAACACCTTTCATGAGATTCACTGATAATTACAATAAATAACTACTAAATGCTGCCCAGCAGACTGGCCAACAGGTCCTACATGCTGTGAAGCTGAGAATGAGACCGATCCATTCTGTTCAAGAGCTTTGGGCTGAACAAGTTTTTCTTATTTACCTGGCTTACTTCTAAATCTACAACAGAATTGAATTTTCTGAAGAGAATCACTTCTCAGTGACTGAAGAAGAGAAGCATGACAGAAGTAGCAGTTTTGTCATGTGCAATAAGGAAAGAGAGCCAACATATCTCAGAATATGGCATCCTGACTTTTGAAACCTGCCCTTCGTTAGCGTATATGCCAAGAAGGATTTTTGGTTATTCCAAGTGCTAGACCTGCAGCAAGTTCTGGGAATATTAACTTTCTCCTAATCATTACTGAAAGTGGAAACATTCTGTTTAGAAGGAGGTTGATTAAATTCTTTGTTCTGATCATGATTTTATTCAAAGACAATTTTTTGTGTGTGGTACTATGGATAGAATTCAGGCCTTCAAATTGAACTACCTCACTAGCCCCTTTTCTACTTTTTATTTTGAGACAAGATCTTCCTGAGTGACTAAATTATCCAGGCTGGACTCAAACTTGCAATCCTCTTCTCCTAGCCTTGTAGACTTGCAGGCATGTCACCCAGCTTCAAATGCATTATCATTGAGTATTCAAAAGTTTTGCAGAAAACTTCTGCAGTTTCTTTGTAAATTTCATATGTTCAAAGTATTCATATCATAGGCTTGTTAATAAAAAGTAGAGAGGAAGTTTGTCTTACTCAAGTCTAGCAACTGTGTAACCTGCAGAAAGATCTCATTAAGGCTTATTTATAAAAGGAGATAATGGCTTTCCAATACCTGCCAGCTCCAAGAACGAGCTCATTAAAAACTTTGATGAGCACAGAGCAAATTCATGTTATTCACTAAAACAGTAAAACTAGGTATTTTCCCAAAACCTCAGCAATGTTGGGTTTTGTTAGCCTTTCTGTTCTTTGTCAGTCTAACCAATTAAGCATAATTTTATGTCTTTATTTGCGTGGCATGGATATGAAATGGAACATTCTTCTCTGCCTATTGTTTTTCTTTCTGGAAATCATCTGTGATCTTTGTACATGTTCTTAATATATTTGGATTCGTCAGCTTTCCTGTTCCTGGACACACTATCTGAAGCAACTTAAAGGAGAAGCTTAATTTGAACCCTGCTATCAGAGGATTCAGTCCATGATAACCTGGTGCCAAGATAGGAATATCATGGCAGGAAGACATGGTAGAACAAAAATACTTAGTTCATAGCAACCCAGAAGCAGAGTAGGGAAGACCATATATATACTACCGAAGGCCGGGCTTCTGTGACAAATCCAGACACAGCCAGAAGCATCCTACACAAATATGTTAGGTGTTCCTTAGTCCAGTGAAGTTGACATGTCAGTATTAATGACCACACTGTTTGCCATGTTTCCTACCAATTTCATTATAGTTTTAAAAAATATTTTTGTGAATTTAGGTGTTTATTTTGCTTTTGAGCCCAATGCTCATGAAAAGAGACTTTGGCTTATTAGTAAATAATACATGTATACAACAGACTATATTGTTGAACTAAAATGAGACAGAATAAAGATGGGCTTGAATTTTGTTATGTCATTTGTGTGAGGTGTACCAATATCTAGATTCCTAGATTTTTTTTCCGCAAAAAGTCCAGTGTCAAAGATTTGAAAAATAATGCATGCCAACTCTTTATGAGGTTTTTTACAGCATAATAAAACACTAAAATTTCTGAAGAGGCCTATAATAGTGAAGTGTTCTAACCCTCATTTAATCCAGTATTTCTCAAATCTAATTTGTCTCTAAACTCTTCTCATTAAAAAATAGTGCATAATGTGAACCAGAACTCTGCAAAACACAATTTGAGAAATCTAGCATGGAAACCATCTGGAAGCAAATTCACCAAAATAGTAATAGTTATCTCTGGAATGTAGATAACTGATTTTCTTTCAGTCCTTTTCTTACTTTTGATGTTTTTATCAAAAAAGTATTATGTTACAGTGATCACCTGGAATTGTGTGTCTAGCCACATGGATGGATTGATGAAGATTTTGGCCTACATACTTCCCGGATCCTAGAGAGCATACCTTTGTATTAACACACTCAATAACAGCCTCCCTGAAAAGGGGACATGAGATAAGGGGTGAGATAAGATTCTGGTAAAGAAAGAAAATGTACTGACAGAGAGACAGGCAGGTTAGGGTTCTCATGGACAAGCTTCAACTCGGTCCCTACACTCACACACACATACACACCACATACACACACACACACACACACACACACCACACAAACACACACACACACACACACACACACACACCACACAAACACACACACACATGCGATTTATCTTTGCAATGTTGGGGTTTCAACCCTAGGCCTTATGCACGTGAGGCAAGAGCTCTACCACTAAGAGATATCCCTAGCCCTGCCCCTCCCTCCTCTTCTTGTGCAACTGTCTGTATGATCTCTTCGTAATTGTGCTATTGTTTCAAGATAGAAAAGAAATAGGAATATTAATCAAGGACAGTGTTTCTGACTTTCCTCTTAAAATGGACGCACAGCTGGAATTGGTGACACACTCCTGTGATTCCAGTGCATAGGGGGCTGAGACAAGAAGATCAAAACTTTCAGTCCTTCCCAGGCAATTTATCAGACTCTGTCCCACAATTTTTAAAAAAGCAAAAGAGCTGGTTATGTAACTCAGTGACATACCCTCCACCTCAGATTTGATCTCCAGTACTGAAAACAATAATAAGAAAAAGAATATACCTTACTACTTTATATATATTTCTTTCCCTATACTTGTTCAAAGAACCTTTTATATTCTGAAACAAGCTTCAACTCGGAAAAAAATGTAGCTGAGCTTGAATAACCTGGGATCCAAAGGAGAACATCTCATCAGCATCTGTGCATGAAACCAAAGACACAAGTTTTGCAAGAGATTTTTTCATATGGTGGCATTTATGGGCATTGCTTTCTTGGGCAAGCATCAACTTGGAAGGAGCAATGCTGATTCCAGCAAAAAAAAAAAAAGTTTTTATTAAAACTGTTGGGAAAATACAAATGGTATTCATATCAGAGGGGAGGCTGCCAAAGGCCTCAGGGGCAAGGAAAACTCAGTGCAGAGAGGCACCGCAGGCTGTGACTCAGGCTTAGTCAAAGTGTTATGTCGAAGTCTTTCAAGGTTACTCGAAAAGAAATCTGTCTGGGAAAGAACAATTGGTTCTAGACAAAGAAAATGTTAGCCGTAAAATTGAAAACAAAAATAAGCTTCCACTTAAGAAAAGTCCAATAAATCAGGAGCCCATTACTCCAAGACAGAACTGTCAACAATAATCATGGAAATCACTCTGCATCCCTGGCCCTATGAGAGGAGTTTTCTGTGGATACAATAGGAAGTTTTCATCAAGTAGCAAAAAAAACCAAAACAAAACAGCACAGGACACAGGGCTGGGAAATAACCTTGTTTTTCAGTGTCTACTGCTTTCTAATTCAGAAAAAGAAATGTAATTCAAGACTAACTGATGTAGACATAATGTACCTTCTGATATGCACACATTTCTGATTTTTCCCCCACAGGATCTGGAAGAGTATCTAAGATAACAAAGATGTATGTAACTTCCCAGAGGAAACCTCAGGTTCCTTGGGGGCCCTTGTTTCCTCCATTTACTCTGACACCCCTCTGGTCTTTCTCTTTGGATCTGACAGCAAAAAGCTAACTTTTAGATCTTTATCTTTCTATATTTTTAAAACATAAAATGGAAATGAATATCTTAAATCCAAGGTAAATCCTATTTAATATTATTAATTTCTTGCAAATTCTGGGCAAAAAAAAAAAAAAAAATCACTGAACCAAAACGTCACTGTTCACCGGACACTTAATAGACACTCAGAAAGCAAATAAAACAGTTGAACTGATTTTCCTCATGTTCATCATATTTGATATACTTTTTCTTAAATGATAGCCAATAGTTCTAATAGAACAGCACTGAATTACACGTGTACATTGTTTAATTTGAAGAGGTTTTACCAAACATAAAATAGTAAGAACATATTGTACTAAGAATGTTGTACTAAGAATGCCTATATTGTACTAAGAATATTGTAGTTTCTCATTCAAACTCCATTTTAAAAAAGGCTATAACAGTGTTGTGATATTATTGTTCTCATTAAACAAGAAACCGAGTCAGGTACAAAGAATTAAACGGTGGGCCCCAAGTCACACGCCAAGGACAGCCTCTCTTGCAGAAGCAGCGGAAACTGTTTGAGGCAGTCCTGCAGTATAACCAGGGCTCTCAGATTTCCTAAACTCAGAGAAAAATTGCTACCCTGTCAAGGCCAAGGTCACACTTTGACCTTCTCGATATAGCTACAGCCTTACACACACACACACACACACACACACACACCACACGCAGAGCTTCCTAGACATGAGCTAACATGTTTAATTTATATGCCTTCAAAGGGTGAGACTTAGTGACTTCCAGAAGCACGCAGCCCTCTCTGGGTCACTGCTCCTCCAGCTGTCTCCCCGCAGAGACTGGCCTCCCTCCTTGGAGTAACCCTTCATGGAGAAGCTCATGGGGGCAATGCCAGGCCTCAACCAAGCACCAATGTGTCCCTTTTCTGTCCTGAATTTTCCTGACTAGTTGTAATGTAGGTAGAAAAAACATTTAATCATTTGTGATCTAATACCTCTCCTAGAAACTAAATAAAATCATGGGTTTCTAAAAGGAGGAGGAAGGGCTGAGAGAAAAGGAGGAGGAAGAAGAAAAAGAGAAAGAAGAAAGGGGAGGAGGAGTAGAAGAAGACAAGGAGGACAGGAGGATGAAGACAAGAGCAGAAGATGAGGAAGAGAAGGGAGGTAAAAGGAAGGGAAGGAAGGAAAGAAAAAGTTAAAGGAAAAATCTTTTCCTTTAGTTAAAATATACATGGCACAGCACCTAGCAGAGTATAAATGCTGGACCCAGTGTTTGTTGCACCAAGTGTATTCAGTGTTTTGATTTTTTTTTTGATCTTTTTAAAAAATTGAAATCTTTATTGGTACATTACACATACACATCATGATTGCACTCCACAATAGGAATTTGTACCAGCATAAGATACAACTTCTCATTTTTCCCATAGCCCTACCCACCCTAACACCCCCCCATATACATAAAATTTGTTTCCCTTCCTTTTTGTTATAATCTCACTATTTTTCCCCCTTCACCTTATTTCACTTTGAATATTTTCTATTTCACAATATATAACATACAATTCTAGAACTCAGTTACATCTTTCTTTTCTCATACCAGAGAAAAGATGTGATGTTTACTTATCTGTGACCTATTTATTTCACTTATGAGGATATTCTCAAGGTATGTCCATTGAAGTAGAAATGATTCAAACTTATCATTTTTTTATGACAGAGTAATACTCCATTCTGTAGAAGAACCACAGCTTTTTTACCCAGTCTCCAGTTGATGGACATTCGAGTTGTTTCCAAGATGTAGCAATCACAAACTGAGCTGCTATAAACATGGGTGCACATATGTCACTGTGATATGAGTCTTTTAATTCTTTTGTGTATATACCTAGCAGAACGATGGTTGGGTCAAATGATTTTTTTTCAATCTTGAGTTTTTCTTATTTCAAACATTAGTTAAGTGGACTGTCTTAGAAGTGGGACATCCTTGCAGACACGAGACATCTAGAAAGTGCCAGGAGGAACCATCGGCTTTCTCATGAGCATCAAGACATCAGCAAATAGCCCTCTCTTAAAAAAAATGTTAATCTGCTACTGTTTACACACATAGAAATTTCTAACAAACATGTCTGTGTTGTCAATCAGTGCTTTGGAAGCTTGGTGGAGTAAAACGCTATTTCTAAGAAAGCCTGAACTTGGCTCACCGCCCACCCCCATCACATGCTCTGAGGTCCAGGGTCAGTACCCCCTTGGCACATGAGCCCCATGTCCCTGAACTGAATACGGTGAGAGAATAATCTGACACTACTCTCCATCAAATAGGAATTTCCCACACAAAATGCAAGTTCTGAAGTAAGAGAAGGACACTAAGGAATCAAAAAAAAAAAAGGTGGATGATAAATATTGTCTGAGGTTCTTTCTAACAAAATCACAAAATGACTACCAATTTGTTATCTCTGGCATATTTTAATCAGATTTAATATATTACAATTTTCCTGCTGGATCTGTGAATAAAGTGTTTGGACTTCATTGAAATTATCGTTATCAAGAAACTGGCATGACCTTCTTGTTCAGTGTCTCCAGATTTTGCATGTAAAACAGCCTTATTTGGAATTTCACATTCATATCTATATATTAAAATCTGTGCAGGATTCTGAGCAAAAGAGAGTTGTTTCACTTATTTAGGCCAAATTTACCTAATAGAGCAATTACTTTATTTATTTTCTAGTATGCTTTTGGCAAAATAAATATAATTTAAAAGTACTATTTAAAAGAGCATCACATCTGAATTATTTATGGAAAAAAATTAAATACATATGTGCAGCTCCCAACCTAAGTTGGAAGACAGTGTAGGTACCAGAAGGAAGTAAAGGGTAGACATGTTCTTTCCATTTCCAAAAATGGCTTTCACTCCTACTTAGGAATCAATAATCTAAAGGAAGACCATAGTCCTCAAAAGCCCAGTTCAAACCGGGCTTCTTCAAATGGTATGCAAGAAACATTAGCACATTTCTCTTTATTACTCAGTGTGTAAATCCTTGTCCTGATAGACTGGGAATTCTACTTAATAATTTATATTTTCCAGTGGCTTGTTCCAGGGAGTATAAACAAGTTTTCATCTTCCAGATGATATATAATCACAATTTAAAAAAAAAAAACCATAGTAAAATACAAATTACATTAGGCAGCTGCTTTGCATTTGGAAGATCATCACTTCACATTATCATTTGAAATTCCATTTAATTTTATGATTTGTGTCAAGGAAGTGCCGTTATGGCTACATAAGTTTTTTTAATAATTGATAATCTTATGTTTGATTTTTTTCTTTTTTTCTTTTTATCTTTTTGAGACAGGGTCTCGCTTTTTTTTTTTTTTTAAGGTTTTTTGAGACAGGGTCTCACTTTGTGGTTCAGGCTGGCCCTGAGCTCAGCCTCAAACTCACTTCACAGCAATCCTCCTGCCTCTGCCTCCCGAGTGCTGGGATTACAGGCGTGAGCCACCACGCCCGGCACTGTGGTAGGTGGTACTGGTTGCTGCTGGGCGTGAGTCTCCACACCCAGTATGGTATGTGGTTACCGGGGATCGAACCCGCGTCCTTGCGCTTGCATGACAGGCACCGGAACCATTGAGCTAAATCCCCGGCCCTCTCATGTTTGATTTTTAATTGTAAGTATATGTACATATAACATGTACAGTATATGAATAAAAAGTTTAAAAAGCTTTACATGTCTTTTACAAAATTACTGTCAGTTAATCAGTTCATAGAAAATAACTCATTCTAAACTAAATTATACTTTTAGACCTTGTCTCCTATCTAGCCCTAGTATGTTTTATAAAAAGAATTAACCATCATATTCTGGTTTTTGTAAGTCATATAAGCTTTTACTAAACACAGCCTTTTTAAGCACAGAAAATGTAGATGAGTAAACAACAATTCTGATGTCATAACCAAAACCAACTGAACAACTAGCTACTTTTCTTTCTGATTATATTTATAAAATGTATACAAATACACATATGATACACTTACATTTGGTATATGCACTTTTATACCACATTCTTTCTACAAACATCTTATAATACTTCATTTTTATGCTGCCAACACATTTTTGTAGACATTATTTTGAATGGTTGTATAACACCCCAGCCTATAAACATTCCATCAAATCTACATATTATTTTGCAAAGGAGACAGAGAGAGAGAGAGAGAGACAGACAGACAGACAGACAGAGAGAGAGAGACAGACAGAGACAGAGAGATTATAATACCAGCTTCTCATTCGGGAATGTATCAGTTAGGATATAGGAAAAGTTACTTAGAGAAGAGACACAAACATACGGTGTCCCAAATCCGAGAAGATTTTACTCCTGGGAACTGAATCAGGCCAAAAGAAGTTGCGTCCAGGCTGAGCCGGTCATGTCCCCAAGGCCATCAGTGATGGTGCCTCTGGCCTTGATCACTCACTATAAGGGCTCTCTTCCACCCTTACACTCCCAACACAGCAGCGGAGGAGAAAGAAACAGAAGCACTTCTAGAAAGTGACCCGGGTGATCATATCACTTCCACTCCCCCCTCCCGGGTGGCGGTGACTCATGGGGTGGGCGGCCAAGTGCAGCAAGGCCTGGAAGTGTGGACTCTGCCCAGGGCCTCTGTGCTCCGAGTGATTGATAGTCTCTGCTCCCCAAACCGAGAATGCAGCAATGGAAACTGGGTGACAACTGGTAGATTCTGCCCTCAGAAGTATTATTTCTTTCCATTATTTGAGTATTTTATATCCACTAGTATAATTTTATAGCTTTTTCCCCGTTTCTACACACACTGTACTCTTTGGAAAACAATTATCTGATGTCTTAAGGGAGAAAACATGTTTGTCTCCCTAGGGAAGAACAACTACACAATCTATTTGAGATTCTTTAAAAGATAAATTGACATCTCTCCTTCTGTTTATTAACATATGCAATTATTTATTTACTTCAGCTTGTGCTCATGAATATTTATTTTATTTTACACTTATGTTATAATACAGTACTTAACTCCTTGTTCTTGGTTGCTCAGTTTGCTCTGGCTTGGCCCACTGGAAATTCCTTTTCATGGCTCCTGAGGCCCTTTACCTATCAGTATAAAATAAATCTGATAAGCTTTTCAAAAATATTGATCAACTTCTACTTTCCAGAACTGTTAATGTTCTGCTAGAGATTCAACTAAGAAAATGTCATATTTTTAATAATACTATGTAAAATATAGAATCTTGTTAATATATAAATTCTTTTCTTCAAATCTCTTCTTGTATGGTCTCTCAAAACAAATAATTATTTTAGAGAAAAAGTATTTGTTAATATTTTTATTGTTAATAACATATCTGATAATGTGCCTATTATCATCATTTAAATTATAATCAGCTATTGGGGCCGGGGATATAGCTCAGTGGTTCCAGTGCCTGTCTTGCAAGCTCAAGGGCCCGAGTTTGATTCCCAGTAACCACATAACAATACTGGGCATGGAGTCTCACCCCAGCAGCAATCAGTACCACATAGCACAGAGCCGGGCACGGTGGCTCACACCTGTAATCCCAGCACTTGGGAGACAGAAGCAGGAGAACTGCTGTGAGTTTGAGGCTGAGCTCAGGGCCAGTCTAAACTGCAAAGCGAGACCTTGTCTCAAAAAAAAAAATTATAATCAGCTATATGTAATGGAAAATTGTACCATTAACCTCTTTTAAGGAAATTTATTTTTCTTTCCAGCTCAGTGATGTGTTTATCTTTTTCCTCCTGAAAATGAAGAAGATGTAGAATGCTTGGGACAGGACCATGAGCTAAATTAAAGACTTTTTACATTCTTGTCTAGCTGAAATGACGTTGTATTTTATGACTATTCACTGAAAGAGATAGAAACTATATTTTAAATTTTTCCCATAAAAGCATACTTTTAGCTATCTGAACTGTAAACCTCTAAAAGCTTTTATAAATATTGAACATAATGAAATATATTCTATGTAATTGTATTAATTAATAGACTGTTGACAAAAATACAAATTTTGAATTTTCTATTCTCCCCAAAGCTACTATCGTTTCTGCCACTATTACCAAAGCTGATGTGCTAGTTGACTGACTTTATTTAAAACAAAACTCGCTTCTAAATTCATAAATCTATCACAACTCAAAACTCTTTATCTTTCAATAAAGTCAACCTGTAGAAAAAGTTATTACACTGTTTATTTTAATTATCTTCTCTCCTCCCAATTATCTTGTCTTTTTTCCTTCTTTTATGCTTTCTTTTTTTCTTTATTTCTTGATGCCTATAATTTTTTAGCCCTTTTTCAAAGTGGTCAGATTATTCTACCCCCTCCTTACCAGTGATATGCAATAGCATAATACATTTTTTTCTCTGACTTCCAAATGAGTTTGAGCAATCCACTTTCTGTGAGTCTACAAGTGCTGCTTTTATCTATTAAATTCTACTGGTCCTATGTAAATTTTGTTTTTTGAATTTATCCTAAGATAGGGCAATTTTATAAAGATTTGATATTTCCCCAAAGATCGTTGACCCTGCTCAATTTCATTTGGGTCTAGTCCAAATCTTATCAGAGTCTTACTGCTAAGGAACAGGTTAGCAAGCATTATTCCTAATGTAATGTCTGGGGCCTCTAGACCTTCTAAGATGAGAGTCTTTTACAATCCCACCTGCTGGGTGCTTAATAATCCTACAGACTGTGCAAGTTCACATCCATTGCAGCAACTGCAATAGGACTCTCCTACTCTTGTCCCATCCTCCTGCACTTCAGACGTCTGGGAATGGAAGCAGTCCTCCAGCCTCTCCTCACTGCGGAGCACGTGAGAGTTGAGAGTGCTGGGTGGCCACCGAACTCCACACTTGGAAGGACGTCAGGCCACCTGTGTTAACATAACGATATTAATTATTTTAGATCATCATTGAAGGAACGTACACATGTAAACAGATATATACTTTCACTGATTTCTGCAGTAAATTCCTGAAAACCAGTTTATCAAAAACCAAGCAAACAAAACCTACGCAAAGAGTTACTGAAACTTGTTAATACTCTCCCCAGACCTCGCTTTTTCTAAGGTATCTCCATGATCTTTATTGTATTATATACAATAGATCTAGTTTTGATTATTGGCAAGTTTTCTGGCAGTTATCTGGAGAGTTGACATCTTTGGAGATACCAGTCACTTTAACGAAGTGCCTCCTCCAAAACAATCAACAGAAGAATCACTTTCCCATTTTTGGGGTTTAGATGACTCAAACTTTGGTCAAACTCTGAAACTAGTAAATGAGGTAATTGCCATCTGTTATTTCAGGCAGGTAAGATTTGATGTGGCAGAACACGGCAGGCCCAATCTCATTGTCCTCCTGGTATTAGTGTAAACACTGCCCATCTTAATACCTGGAGAAATTCAAAGATTCTGAAATAAACTGTCTTTAAATAACATATAGACATATAAATAACATGTGTAGTTTTTAACTACATTTTTATTTTAGAAGAAATTGGAAAAGGTTCCGTAATGGATTTTGAATATGACATTATTTTAAACCCTAAGTTTTCATTTCTTTTCAAAGTAAAACATCGGTGTCTATCATCCACACTAATCATTGGTTTGTATTTTTCTTTTTGTTCATTAAACTAATATTTACCAAGTATCTACTCTGGGCCAAACACTGTGAAAATATTAAAGATTTTCCAATCCTGCTTTTAAAGATATTATACTGAAATTGTCCAATAAGAGATAGATTTTTCTATACCTATCCCTCAAGTCATATTGATTATTTTTCTCCTTAAAAAGAAAAATAATAAAAGTGGAATTGAACAGAAGGTACCAAAAAAAGTAAGTCAACAAGTTAAAATAAAATAAAAGGATCTTGTCTCAAGGTTAGTTTTCGAGAGGCTTCATGTCAAATAGGTTATTTTATCACGTTTCTTCTAAAATAGTCTTGTGAATGGTCACTTATAAAAACACTTGAGAAAAGTTGCAATTTGTTCCACACTAGAAATGAAAGCAAACCTCACTTTTCTTCTTTTTTGTGGCCCTCCATGTCGGAAGACAGCCCCGTTAAAAATTACAAGGACTGGCAGGATTTTGTATTTGCTGGAAATGATTTCCAAATAAATTCAGTAATCATATCCTGAAGTCCACTTACACAGGGACTATATTATGAGTGTCACTAAAGGGAAAATGACTTCTAAGAATTTTTAATAATGTGTTCGCTTTCCCATCAATGATGTTTGACTAACTTTCAGAGTTGATATTAATAGACTAGATCTGTTAACTAACAGCTAATAAAAAATTGAGAAGGTCAGGTTAGGCAAGATTTAGACATACTATTTATGTAGTAAGAGAATTTGTGAAGACATGAGGAGTGATCCCACCCGTGTATGATGACCTTATGCCTTGGTTTTCTCAGGACAACTTCTGGAACAAGTGTTGGAACTTGTCACCCCATAAAAATTATTCAAAATTCTCAGATTAGCATCAGGTCAAAAATCATGGTCTGGATTCCTCTGAGGTATAATTTCCACAGAGTGAACTCCAAGGAACTATGTCTCCTGCTTTATAAATTTGCTTAAATTTCACAGAAAGTTTCATAATAAATGTTGCTCCAAGTCCTTGAAGGGAATAGTAGTTCTGACCAGGGCAAATGCATTTCTCCTTTCAAAGGTGAGACAGGAAACATGGGTAAGAGTGATGAGTATATGCTGTTAGGAGTAATATTGGTGATAAATAACAAACCTAAAAGAAAGCCAAGGAGAAAACATACCAGGTGCATTGGCACTCACCTATATCCCAGCTACTTTGGAGACTGAAGTAAGATGATCACAAATCTAAGCCAAACCTAAGCTATTCAGTGAGATTCCCACTCAAAAAATCTGTTTTAAATGTCTGGGGATGTAACTGAATGCAAAGACCTTGGGTTCAATCTCTGGTACTGTTAAAAAAAGAAAAGAAAAAGAAAAAAATCACCTCAAAACTTGCTTAGATTTGAGCCTACATCCAGTGGCTTTTAGTTTCTGGACAGGAAGAGTTACAAGAGTTGCTTCTACTGTCTGACTATTTGTGGACTCGCCAGTTCTAAGATGATCTTTGTCCTAAGGCTCAGAACAGGGCTTCCTCAGAGCAGACCTGAGGAAGCTTCACAGTGGACTGTCAGGCTGAGGGACCCACTGGTTGTCAGGTTGATGGTCGGATCAGTTAGGATCCCCAGTCACCTGAGGTGGGGAGAACAGGGGATGAAAGAACGGCATACAAAGGGCAAGGAGGAAAGAATGCACAATTGTTTGTTAATTCCGAGGGCCAAGAATTGATCTATAGCTCTCTTCTGGCTACAAGAAAACCCAGTCTTAGCTCTAACCTGTCTAAGACCAGGAGTTTTGATTAGTCAGTATTTATGGTTCAACAACATGGCAAGGGGGCATGAAGGCAGGTGTAGGGAAGAGCAGAATTAATGCACTGAGGAGCCAGGCTGTAAAAGGGGAATAACTATGTACACTTGTGAAGGTCACAGTTAACAAGGTACCTATGCTGTCTTGCAGGTCATAGTTAACAAGACCCTGTGGTATCTTTAGCGGATGTTTGATCGTGGAGAATGGCCGACAGTCTCAATTCCTCGCTGCAGTGTTTCTTTGATATTAGAAAGGCCACAACCTCATCGATTACAGAGACCTCACTGTGCCCACTGATATAAGGAAGTTTATCTCCATACACCAGTTGAAAGGCCAGTTAGCAAATTACACTTAGGCCTTGGAGTGACTCATAGTTTTTGTTTGTTTGTTTGTTTTTGAGACAGGGTTTCTGCTGACCTTGCGCTCAGCCTTAAACTCAGAGCAATGCTCCTGCCTCTGCCTCCCAAGTGCTGGGATTACAGGTGTGAGCCACCATGTCCGGCACTGTGGCATGCGGTACTGATTGCTGGTAGGCGTTGAGTCTCTACGCCCAGCATTGTTGTATATAGTTACCAGGAGATCGAACCTGGGCCCTTGCACTTGCAAGACAGGCACCGGAACCACTGAGCTAAATCCCTGGCCTGTGACTCACAGTTTTAACCAAGAGCCAAATCAGTAACATCTAACACCTGCTCAGTGTTCTTTCAAACTGGTCTCCTGCAGTGGATTTCCTTTAGTGTGCTCTGGAGTTATATCCAGAAGTTAACAGACAAACAAACAATACCTTCTCATGTCACATTATCTATATATATTGTAAATATATGGCAGAATGTCTGAAGAGCGATACAAGAGAGACAGTTCCCATGGAAAAGTACCTGACACGATAAACTAAATGAAAGCCTGCCTGGAGGCAGGAGCTGGCCTTCAAAAAGTCCCCTCAACCATGGACGTTTCATGACTGTGCAGTGAGTGCCCACTGGGTGTAAGTTAGGAGGAGATGACAGTGCAGCTGGAAGCTACAGACACCTCTGTGAGTCACTTCGTCTCGTATTTGTGCTTTCCTTTAGGGGAACTGTGAAAAATCATAATGAAGAATGAACTTTCCACCTTGAGGAGTGCTTCTGATGCCAAGAAGAAAAAGAAGGAAGCTGAACACAAAGAGAGGAATTGATCAGGAAGGGAATGGTGGCCCAATGAGTGAGGAAGATTTGTACGAGGAACTCATTGGAGCTGATGTGATAACCAAGTCCCACAAATGCCTGATTCTAGAGAATCGTAGCTGCAGGTAGGCTGAGCAAAATCTGGATCTAGATGAAGAAAGAGACTTAATGTGCAAGTAGAAAGACAATATATCTGGTATCAGCCTTTGAACTATTCAAAGGCACAAGATAAAGCTTTCAGTCAGCCATTGTGAGTTAAGCCTGTTTCAGACCTCTCAAAATAATGAATTCCTGGAAACTGAGGGAGGGAGGTTGGTAATGAAAGAGGTGGAGGAATTTTATTATCCCAAGAAAAGGCTTTCTGCACGTTGGAATTCCCCTCAGGTTAAGCATTCATGCCAAACACTTATTCGTGCCAAAGGCTTTCCAAAGATATCCACAAGTGAAATTTAAATACCTGTCATGTCTGTGAGAGAACCCTTCTGGACAACTGGCAGAAGGAGTCTGCTTGCTCTGTAATGAAGATGCAACCACTTCCCACTCTAATGACTGAGTAATCTGTTATGTAGAAGGTGGAATCCACCTCCACCTTCCTTCCAAAGACTGAGACAGAACTGCCATCTGAATTATATCACAAAATTCTGGAGTCTGAAGCCCTTCTACTATCTGTAAAAGCATGAGAACCTGTTTATTTATTAATGTGACCATCCTGGGAAACAACCTGTAAGTGTCCAGTAGTGCTGTGGCTCCCACCAGGAGTGGTTGGAGATGTGAAGCCTGTTGAGCACCAGACTGGAGTCCACATAAGGCTGACAGCCCGATCCTGGGGACACTCAGAAGGTGAGCCGGGTTCATTTCTTTCTGCTATGGGCAGTATCTGCTCCACTCCCTCACAGCAAAAATGCCAATGCCCAGTGAACCTTGGCAGCCGCCATTACTTTAAACCTCTATATTATTATTTAAACCTTTATTATTATAAGCTCTACAACACCCCAAATTACCAAAGACTTCACAGCAACTGTGGGTTCGGCCTGTAGCTCAGCAGTGGAACGCTTGCCTGCCATGCTTGAGGTCCTAGGTTTGCCCTACAAGAAAAAGAAGAATTCACACCAACTTCTTGTGAGTCTGTAAATAAGTTAGTCAGCTTTCCTGCCTAGAGAGCTTCTCACTTTGAAAAACTACTCCCTGGTTCATACACTCCATTTTCCAGGAAAGCTTTCATTTGATAAAAGGATACTGTGATTTTTCTAAATTGAGGTTATTATTATGAACGATGGAAACCCACTGAGGAAAACTTTTCAAAATGAAAAGACTCTAAATTACAGGATCTTTGAGATGTTTATAAAACCAAGGATAGAAGCTAAATATCTGGGATCTACACCCAGTATCACAGCACAGAGCACGACATTTTAAATAAGTGTATGGAAGACAAAATTCTCTTTCAAGATCAAATTTTCAATCTTGTTGTTATAACACAACAGACTTTGAAGACATTTAATATTTTTTGTGTCCACTTTTAATACTTCAGGTTAACTAGCCCACAATATGAAAGTTCATATCATTGACCCAAAACATCTGAGAAATCAGCAGTGGTTTGAAATTTTCAGAGTGACTTTAACTTAAAAGTGAAATTTCCTATAGGTTCTTCTCAAATAACATTTAAACTACACGTTTACATAAACATTTATAAAACATTTATGGTGAGGTGAAAAATATAAGCACTGTGTTGTAGAGGCTGGCTAAAATGTTGAATAATCTATTATTAAAATACGTTGGACAAAATAACTTCCAAGGTATCAGCTCTGAGAGGGTATAAAATAGCCACCATGACTCTACCACGATTTCCTCTTCTGCTCTCTCCCTATTTCTTCAGTGGCCCATCTTGCATGTGAGATATATCTTCACCTTTCACATCCCATTTGAAATTCTCTTCTTCTTCATTTTCTTCTTTACTATTTTTGGCAGTACCAGGAATTGAACTCATGACCTTCCCCGTGCAAGGTAGGTGCGGCACCACTGAGCTAAATTCCAGGCTCCTTTATTTTAAATAAAAGTTACATTTACCTCTTCATCAGTTGTCCTGGCCAGTTCTCTGGGTAATACAGAAAGATCCTGGAACCACTGGACACCACGTCTTCCAGCAACACTTCTAATCAAGCATTCTGTTGATTTGTTTTTTTACAGCCATTGACATTGAAGTAAAAAGTGCAAAGATTCATTTCCTATGTTTTATATCACTTTCAAAACCTATTGTCTTTAAAATAAATGGGTATTGGTTTAAGTATGTCATGCTACACTTAATGACCCCAAATTAGGAGAACATGGTTCTGCATGGATGATCTGTCCTTCTCTGCCTCCCAGAGACAGAATGAACCTCACTGTGGGATATTATATCATCCTAAACAAAAACAGCATTCACAGGGACTGGCAGCGAGTCAGCAATTATCAGTTCTCCTGAGAAATAAGAAATATGCTAAAACCGGACTCTTAGGTAACCCGAATTTTAAAGTTATCAGACATGAACTGTAAGACAGGTTTGATTGGTATCTTTAAGATAAATCAAAACCATATCAGCAAAATTTAAATCCAAAATTCTGGAACTTAAAAATAAGTATATTAAGAATGTAGTCCATGGGCCGGGGAGTTAGCTGAGTGGTTCCGGCGT
>PVIR01004719.1:61289-77055 GCA_004026965.1 Petromus typicus
TAACAATACTGGGTGTGGAGACCCACACCCAGCAGCAACCAGTACCACATACCACAGTGCCGGGCGTGGTGGCTCACGCCTGTAATCCCAGCACTCGGGAGGCAGAGGCAGGAGGATTGTGATGTGAGTTTGAGGCTGAGCTCAGGGCCAGCCTGAACCACAAAGCGAGACCCTGTGTCAAAAAAACCTAAAAAAAAAAAAAAAAAAGAATGTAGTCCATGAGGTTAACCAACAGCGTGCCCTTCTCTAGAGAAATAACCACTGAACTAGAAAACAGATCAGTAACAACTTTTAAATCTAGGTTAACTAAGACCTTAAAAATACAAAGATTTAAATTATTAAGATCAAGACTGAAAGAAGTATTTCCAAAGAACTTCAAAAAAGAAACAGATTATATAACAATATTATTAATAATTACATGTTGAAAGAAGAAACATGAAATGGAGTTCTAGAAAAATATAAATTATCATAATTAACTGAACAAGAAATAGAAACTCTGAGTAGATCTATAATAAATACAAAAATTTAATTATTAACTTTCTTTCTTCCTTATTTCCTTCCTTTCTTCATTTCTCTCTCTCTTTCTTTCTTTCCTTTGATTTCTTTTAAGAAGGTGTCACTATGTAGTTCAGACTGGCCTTCAACTCACTATATCACTTAGAATGGCCCAAAACTTGCAGTAATTCTTCCTCTATCTCCCAAGGGCTAAAATCATAGGCATGGCTTGATTATGAACTTTATAACCTCCTAAAAAGAAAATCCCAGGCCCAAATTAATTCCATAGTAAATTCACTTATTAAAGAATTAATTCCAGATCTCACAAATACACCTATAAAACAGAAAAAACTTACCACTTTATTGTATGTCGTCAATATATTTTCCTGACGTCAAAAGCAGACAAAGTTATAACAATGACAAAATTCACTACAGAACAATGACTCTCATAAGTATATATGGAAAAATTCTAGAAAACAGTCCAGTAAAATGTAGAATGAATTATGTACCATGATCAAGTGGAATATATTCTAGGAATGAAAAATTGGTTTAACTTTCACAATTATATAATATGACACATTAATAGAATAAAATAAAAATGTTGTCATTTCATTATTAACAGAAAAATGTTTAATGAAATGTAACACTGTTTCATAATTAAAATATCCAAAAATTAGGAATAGAAAGAAACTTCTTGGGCATCATAAAAATTGTGGAGACCAAGAACTGACATCATGCTTACAAGGATAAGAAACAAAACAAAGATGTTTTCTCTCTGCATTCCTGTTTCAACATTGTACTAGAATTTACACAGGCCGTTTAGCTCAGTGATTCCAGAACCTGCCTTGCAAACCCAAAGCTCTTAGTCAATCAGCGGTAACCACACACAACAATATTGGCGTGGTGACTCATGCCCACCAGCAATCAGAACAACGTATCACATGCCAGGTGAGCCAACACATGCCTGTAATCCCAGCACTAAAGCAGAGGCAAGAAGACTGCAGTGAGTTCAAGGCTGGCCTGAGCTATATAATGAGCTCAGGACTAGTCTGAACTACAAAACAAGAACTTGTCTCAAAGAAAAAGAAAAGAAAAAAATAATAATTCTCAACTAGCATAAGCTGCAAGAAAAATAAAAAGTAGGTTCAATTTCTAGATTTTCCAGTTGAAATGGAACAAATAACACTAATTTTATTCACAGAGGAAGATACTATATAAAGAAGGTTCCAAGTAATTGATTCAGAGATAAAGAACAAGAATTATCCAAAACTAATAAAATACACAAACTGCAAGTTCAGGAAGCGAGAGACTCTCCAAGGAAGAAATAAATAAAACTATGCCTAGATATGTTTTTTTCAGCACAAAAACATAGTAATAAACTATTTGTAAAAGATATTTAAAGAAACTAAATTTATGTCCCACTGACATCCTACTTTTAAGCAGAAAGTATGAAAACCATAAGAAAATTCAATCACAGCTTTAAAATGCTCAAAGAAAAGAAAAAATTGCCTAGAATTCTTTAGTTGGCAAAGACAACCTTTGAGATGAAGGTAAAACACAGATGTTTTCAAATACAAACCTGAAAAACATATCTGCTAGGAGGCCTATAGAAAAACATAATAGATGAATTCTTCAGACCAAACTGAAGAGATCCCAAATCAAATACAGAAATCCAGAAAGGATTGAAGTACAGCAGAAAGTACAAGCTGGGCATGCTGGCATATGCTTGTAATCCTAGAACTCAGGAAGCTGTGACAGGAAGATTTCCGTGGATCGAAAGCTACTCTGGTCTCCTATTCAGGTTGATATCCATACTAGTTACTGTGAGATGCCCAGGAACCTGATAAGAGTCTAGCAGGAGATCAAAGAATAATATACAAAGAAGAAGGAATAAAGAATAATAAGTAATATCATAGAATAATATACAGAGAATAAAGAATAATAAGCAATAGTTTATTACTTCAGGGAACCAGATATTGGTCATTAGCTTTGTCTGGTTAGAAAATAGTTGCTAACTTTAAGTTCTACACATTTGAAGATTTTCTTCTCAAAAATCATGGTAAAATAAAGCAAAGGGATCACCTTATTTTCACTTGTTCATAGTTAAGACCACAAGCTCTGGCTTAGTCAGTATTTATGATTATACAACATCAAAAGAGGGCACAAAGGCAGATGTGGGAAGTAGCAGAACCAAGTAGCCTGGCTCATTAGTGTGCACTAATGAGCCAGGCTATAGCTATGGGAGTAGCTATGTATACTTGTGAAAGACAGGGCACAGATAACAAGGCACCTGTGCTATTTTGCTGGTCATAGCTAATGAGCCACCTGCATAAGAGTACAGTAGGAGATCAAAGAATAATATACAAAGAAGAAGGAATAAAGAATAATAAGCAATAGTTTATTACTTCAGGGAACCAGAAATTGGTCATTAGCTTTGTCTGGTTAGCTAGTGTTTGATCCTGGACAATGGCTGCACAGTTATAATTCTTCAGCTGCCGTGCTTCCTTGCTATATAGATGTCACAGCCTCATTGATCACCGAGACCTCAATTGTGATTATTGACATGGGGACGTCTGTCTCCATACAACAACTGAAAGGTCAGTTGGCAAATCATGCTTAGGCCTTGGGGCGACTCATAATTTTAGTCAAGAGCCAAATTATAAGACAAATCAATAATATCTAAATCCTGCTCAGTGCTTTTCAAGTTGGTCTCTCGAGGTCTACATAGAGTTCAAGACTCGCCTGGGGTACATAGTGAGACCCAGTCTCAAAAAAAGGCAAATATTTACTTGTCCTTTGGTCACATTTACTAAAGATGAACATATACCTACTCTGTAAACCAGTAATTTGAACTCTAGGTGTAACAACTTTAAGAAATGCAGGCTTACGTGCACCAAAAATTGTACATAAAAGTATAAAGGCTACCACTATTCAAAACAAGCGAACACTGAGAAAACTCAAATAGAAGTTTTCCAGTCATCCTTGCAAACCTGATGTGTTGCTCTTAGGCTATCCCCTGGGTAAGTCTGGCTGGAAAGTGGACTTCAAGTAGTCTGAAAGAATTAGATCTTTTTCTCCCCCTGTCGTAAGCATGGAACCCAGGGAATTTGCACTGAGTTACAGCAGCAGCTTTTTTTGGTTGTTGTTTTTTCAATTCTAGACAAGATCTTGTTGCTTTAGGTTGTTCAGACTGGGTTGAAACTTAGGAACTTCCTGCCTCAGCCTCGAAGAACCCTGGCAGAAAGCAGTAGACTGTAATATCTGTTTCAAACACACTGCTTTGAGAAGAAAGGAACTAGTAACATCTTCTCCAGAAATAAGATTCATCCTTGTTCATGATACCCATATTTTTTTAAAAAAATCTAAATTGTGATTCAACATATATATTTAATGTGGCAACTTCTCTAGCTTGATTTTAGTCTACTCCAGAAGATAAGAAATAATGATCTTTCATTAACATTGTGAAAGAGATATATAATTATAGATACTGTCTTTAGAAGAAAATAGTCTGTCAGTGAGGATCACTAACACTGACTGCACATGGATGGCGCTAATATGCGTGCCCAAACTAGCTATTGCTCACTTTCTTTGGATCTGAGTCCTGTCTAAAATAGACAGGGTGGTTCCTCACACACCAGGGCTCTGCAGGTAGGTACAGGCCCCTGCCATTGCTCAGCATGCAGATGCATTATTTGGGTCTTCCATTTGCGATGACTTTCTACACACCCAGACTCATCTGGATAAGAGAGAGATCCAAGAATCACAGGCCTGGCCCAGGAGCTCATCAGGTGTATTCCAAAGGCAGAAACCATCTGTTCTGCCCAGATAATCTTCTCCTCTTTCAGTGGAGAGGAGACATAGCATTTCCTTCAAGCTCTTTGTTTTGGCTACAGAAAACAAGTTCACACTATTCCAAGGAATTAAGTGGGAAAAAAATTTTCTCTTTTTTCAGTGTCAGAAGAGAAACAAACACTTGGCTGATCCTCTTCCACGCATTTTGTTTGCAACTCCATCTCATGACCTCAACTGTGTGATAGAAACAGGGGCTGACAAACCTACACCCAGGGGGACCTGCACCCTGAGGGCCCGCTGGTCCGTGGGGCCAACCCCATGCCTGCAGGTCTGTGCTACAGGACAACTTGTGATGATGGCAGAGAAATTCATTACTTTGATTGTCATAAAGATTTCATGAATATATTGCACATATTCAAGCCTTTCAAACTGTACACTTTATGTATGAAGATTATTATATATCAGTTACACTTCAATGAAGTATTTAAATAAAATCATAACTTACTTCATTAAAAACCTTCACCTACCTGGGCCCTAAAATTATGAGTTTGCAGCAGAAGAGTAAAAATATAATAGAAAAAATTACAGAATACAAAGGGAAGGATTTTTGAATATGATTCAGTATCTCTACTTAGGCCCGGGAATTTCACTCAGTGGTTCTGGTGCCTGTCTTGCAAGTGCAAAGGCCCAAGTCCAATCCCTGGTAACCACATACAACAATGCCGGGTGTGGAGACTTCAGCAATCAGTACCAGATACCACAGTGCCAGTCGTGGTGGTTCATGCCTACAATCCAGTGCTCAGGGCCAGCCTGAACTACAAAGCGAGACCCTGTCAAAAAAAAAAAATTATATTTAATCATTGGTAGACAATGAATCACCTATAAAAATTTTTTTTCTTTGCAGAAGATTATATGGTCAGACTTATATTGAACACTAAATTTAGCGGGAGCTTTTCACATTATATTCAGCCTCCAAATGTGTAAAGACTATTTCAAACACTTTTGTATTATCTCTGTTTAATGGAATAAATTTGAACCAAAGTGTTGCCTATAAAATCTATGAGGAGGAGAAAGTGTCCTTACAGAAGTGGATGAGGTAAGAATGGACGCCAGCTTTGAGATGCAGGATAAAAATGAAAATGTTCCAAAGAGAAACTGTCATGAGGAGTTGATTTGGGAATAGGCAACATTAATTTGTGTAAGTTCATAGAAACACCTTCATTCATCTCCTACTGACTTACATTTACACCAGTGTGGCTTGTCTGAAAGAGGTTCAGTGGAAATACACTGGTAGATTTCTAAAGGAAAATTGTTTCTCACTTTGCAGAAATATAATTTATCCCACCAAACTATTGCTATACACATCCATTTTTGTAGGTTCATCCAAGACATCTCTTATTCCATGTTCCTACTTTTGCTATCCAAGCCACTTCTAAAAGTAGAGCTGCCAAATATACATAAAGTGTCCATTGAGAATTTTATAGTTTCATTGGGAGGTTAAAAGAACTGGAGTACTTTCTATGCAGAAACCACATATCCTGCCAAAAAAGATTATATCCAAGTCCAACAGATGAAATATTATTGTCAATCAAAATAAATTATTAACTTAAAAAGACTGTGTTGCCCTCAGAAAATAATAACAAGATATTATTTTAAAAGATTATTTAAAATTATAAAAAATGAACTTTTGAAAATTTAAAATATGATAACAAAAATTAAAATTATGGGCAAGAATTGGAAGATAAATATTTCTACAACTAAAAAAAATAGGCAAAAGATAAGATTAAAGAATCAAAGATGTCAAAATCTATCAGTTTCAGAATAGATAGAAAAATAATAGGAGAAATTTTTTCAAACCTGTTAGCATACATTTTCCAACATGTTTAGAGCAGTGAAAAATCTCAAAATTTATTCTAACAACCTCTACCATGAATTTTTAAGGAAAAGAGAAGATTCTAGAAGCTTCTAGAAAAGATAGAAGTAGTACATAAGCAAAGAATCAAGAGGAAGAGTATCAGTAAATTTATCAGTATCAGTGATGGAAAATGAGTGGTATCCTGAAAATTCTTGGGTAAAATATTTTCTATTCATATTCATTTTCACCAAGCTAAAAGTTAATGTAAGAGTAAATTGGAGACAATTTCAAATATTCATGGTTTCTAATTATTTATTTCCCCTGCTTTCAGGATCAGGAAGCAATTAGAGAATGAGCCTCACCTAAAATGAAGTAGGAAAGACATAAAAAAGACCCAGACAAGGAAGTGAAACTAGCATAGAAGTGAGGCACAATGAGTTCAGGGGGCTTTCCCAGATAGTTGCTATCATCCCACAGCAAACCCAGATTGGACAGGAGACCAAGGCACCTGGGGGAGGGAGAGATGTCCTCCAGAAAAAAAAAAGGAAATTACAGCAACCTGACAGATTTGGCCACTGAGGAAAGTGTAAAGAGTGATCATTTATACAGCCTTTGGCTGATGTGAAGAGACTTAGTATTAGGTTCAAAGAAAACTAAGTAAATGAATTTATTATTAACTCCAGGAAATACAGACAGCAGTCAAAGAAAAGAAACATAATTATGCCAATTAACTGACTGAAGGATGATTTGTAGGTACTATCATCATGCTAATTAAAATATTAAATCAAATTTTGATATAATTATGCTGGTAAAATGATATGCAACAGTTAAAATTCTTTTTTTAAATCTTTATTGGTACATTATGAATATATATCATCACTGCATTCAACATTGAAAGTCTGTACCAGAATATGACCTGACTTGATTCTCATTTTTTCCAATTCCCCCACCCTGCAAACCCCCGCCCTCCATATACATAAGCTTTGTTTCCTGTTTTTTTAGTTAAAATTCTTACATACCATCATAGGAAGTCAATAGATGTCTAAAAGTGCTAATTGGTGAAAAGCTCTAAAAATGTACTGCTATCCTTGAAGAAACAATGTAGTAATTAAAAAATATTGGTGTCCTAGAAGTGGGAAGGGATGAGAAAATAATTGATCAGAAATGTACGTATATTGTTTTCTCTATAGCTTTAAAGCACTGTTGAAATTACCTTTGGGTATTTGGTTGGTTCTTTGTTTTGAATGCTATTGAAAATTCCCTTGAACTATAAAACCATTAGTTATTAATAATTAATTCTTAATTTCCTTCCCAACTTTACCAACAATACACTAAAGAGTCTTGCTTTTCTCACTGCACAGAAGTCTAGTTAGGAAATTCAGAAATGTTTCTTAAATTGTTCTTCAAGTTTTGTTCACATGTATTTTTTGGTTTTCTGGAACTTTCTAGAACCTTCTCCTGAACTATTTCAACTTCTGCTCTGTGATGATGATTACATTTGAACTTACCCAGAAAACTCTACTGGAGAAGTTTCATGATCCTATTGATCTTCAGTGAATTAACAGCAAGACTTAGGTACAGACAAACTTCAGTAACCAAGGAAATCTGATTATATTTAGGAACTTGGTTTTGTTTTATTTTGTTCTACTTTTTTGTTTTGTTTTGCTTTTCAGTTCTAACCAATTAAAATTTTTTGAGTCGATTCATGTTGAGATCATCTTTTCCTTATTCTAACAAACTCCACCATGAATTTTTAGGGAAAAAGAGAAGATTCTGGCACACATTTTCCAACACTTTCAGTACCAAGGAAATGTACTGCTATCCTAATTTACACAATGTAGGAAGACTGAAATTATGTCTAATTTTTTAAAATATAAATTTACATTTTTAAAACAATTGCCTAGGAATCACCCTAAATCTTTTATGATTTTTTGTTGGCCCAAACCCTTATGGTATTAACCAATACTGTCCACTCATAGTGCTTTTACAACTAAAGATTTAACATATCTTTCAGTTCCAAGGGTGTTCTGAACTCAGAGTTTTGAGTTTTAGAGTTTTTACATTTTTGATGTATCTTGAAATAGAGATTTTTAAAGAGACTTGCTTGCATAGCAAAAGTCAGCAAGACATAAGAATGTGTTTTCCCCCACAGATAGAGAGATGTTTAAGAGCAAAGGACTTAATGTGTATTTCATGGAGTCCAGGGGAAATCTTGGTATGTGATATGTAAAAACACTTACGAACACTAAAAGCAAATGATTATAACAATCAACCTTTGGGAGTGAGTTAGAAACACTAGAATATGTTAGAAACAAGTTACTTTTCACTGATGTCAAAGATTCTGAGTATCTCTCAGGAAGAAGTGAGATATAAGACAGAAAGCCAGGGCCAGAGTTGTAGTTCACACTTGCCTGGCAAGTGCAAAGTCCTGAGTTCAATCCCCTGTACTGGAAGAAAGAAAGAAAGAAAGAAAGAAAGAAAGAAAGAAAGAAAGAAAGAAAGAAAGAAAGAAAGAGAAAAAGAAAGAGAGGCCAACCTGAGCCACTTTGAGTGCTGCCAAAGATAAACACTTAGGAAGGCAAAGACTAAACAGAAAAAGTATATCGTGAAATCACTGGATAAGAATAACATGATCAGTTGAGGGAAAGTACTCCAGTGAAGGACAGAAATGACAGGAAAATATTTTCAGTGTGTTTTCCTCAGAACCTGTGGAAATGTCAGTGACAGAAAGAATCAGTGTAAATGCCTGTAAGATCCAGAGAAGAGTAAAGTCATTTAGATACATTGTCAAGGAGTTTACACCCTTCCTTCATCTCCATTGCCCCTTCATTTTAGTGGTGCTGAGAAGAGTGGGAAAGGGGAAGAGTGGGCAGGGGAAGGAGAACTCCACAAAGTATACGCTCAGGGCTACTGCAGACAAAGAGCTACTCTGAGATACAACCTGGAAAGGATTTCACTTCTGTTGGTGATAAACTTTCGTGTAGCACACTAATTCCTAAGTGGTATCCCAGATCCTGCTAAAAGCTCCAGAATGTCTATTGGAACTTGTTAATCCTAAGACTGTGCCCTAACCAAACTGATGAGGCTTAAAGACTGAAATTCAGGCTCAAGGCAGCTGCGTGTGCCCAGAAGGACCTTCCATTCCTCTGACAATCTGGCCGAAGCTGAAACTGAACTGCTCTGGAACAACATTCTCCAAACCCTCTATAATTCTTACACATACCCACACACAATCAGATTTCAAATTTTTAAATTACCAGGAATGCATGAAAATATGACCAAATGAGAAAATAAGTAATAGAAATAGAGCCTAAAATGAATTACTTATTAGATTAACAGCCACAAACTTTAAAATAACTACAATTAATTTGTTAGCAGATGAATAATGAGATAGGGACACTTGTCATAAAGTTGGGCTTATAAAAACAAATGGAAATTCTCGAAGACAAATTAATAACAAAATTAACATAACTGATCAGTTTAAACACATGTTGGATTGAGCTGGGAGGGAAAGGGAAGATAATCAGTTCAGCAGAAACTGTGGGAAATGGCTGCAGAGAGAGGGAGAGGAGGAAAGAAAATAGAGTCATGATACCTAGGGACCAACCTACCATATGTGGAAAAGGAATTCTAGAAAATGAATGAGTGAGGAGGGAAATAGCAAGATTGAAGACATAATATTTACTTTTCCAACACTGATGAAAGTCTTTAAGCAACAGTATGAAAAGTCCCACGTATGCAAAGCGGAACACAAAGAAAACATATGTCCAGGCACATTATAGTAAAACTTCTGGGAAAAGATTATTTTTAAAGCAGCTGTACATTAAAAAAATAACTTCTACAGCCTTCAAGAAACAACAATAGTCTTATAAACTGATTTTTTTCTATATTGTTCATTGGCATATTAGATATACATTGTGACCTCATTCATCAGTGAGAATTTTTACTGTATTTGATATATCTTGATTTCTATTTTTCCCATTCCCCTTCTCTCCCTTCAGTCCCCTACCCCTTTCTTTTTTGTTATAATCTCATATTTTCCCCCTTATTATTTACCCCTTCATCCCATTTTGCTTTGAGTATTTTTTATTCCTTTAATTTTTAAATTTGTGACATTCTTAAAAACATTCCCACAGGACCTCTGCTGCAGCACAGGAGAGATTGGTGGTGTGGTCTCCAAGGAAGTAAGAGAACAACAAAAAAAAAAACATGTTTGTCTGAAAATATATTTGACAATCTTCAGATGGATCTGCAAGAGGTTCCATTTTTCCCTAGTGATTTCCAGCTGCCATTTTGTGGCAAAGTGATACAGTAAGAATAGATGGACTAATGAGACCTCACATTCAGCTGGCTGCTCAGCTGAACTGAAGCTCACACTTTTTGCCATTCTTTCATCCCTCCTGGCTCCCATCTCTACGGCAGGCATGAGTTTACATTGGCACTCACTTGCTCACCAGCAGAAGTGCTGGAAATCACACTTAAAGACAGGAACTCTGGATTAACTTGAAGCCACTGATTCCAATATGCTGAAAGTTACTGTCTAGATAAATCAGATCCTTCTATCCATTCATTACTGAAACTCTTAATGTCTTTGATCTTTATGGCAAAATACATACTGCTCACGACTCACTACACTTGTATAATCTGTATTTAATAAGTCCATTTGATTTGAAATGCTTAGGTTTTTATATATGCCTTCTATTTTACAAAAAATCAATAAAAATACACCACAGGGTTAGAATCTACTATATTTATCTCAGAAAACGTGAAACTAATTGACATTTCATTGTTAGCATCAATTAAAAATTTTTTTTCTGAAATTTATAAGGTAGTACACATTGGATTAAGAGAAATAGTTGGATTATCTTAAAGTGGATAAGAAAGCATCCATTAGTCAGAACTGATAGGTAAAAATCTAGATTCAGAAAAGAGTGGGGTAGCAATCAATACAAAGCTGGCCAAACAAAGGGACTTGATAAATACCTTATTCCCATTATGTTTTACAATATGTTGGAATTTAATAAGATGCGATTTATTACTACATTTCTGAAACAAATATACTACCGTGTATTACACTGTGTTACTTTTGGTCAACAACTATATATATTCCTAAAGGATTATACTGGAGCTGAAGTATTCCTGTTATTTAGTATGTTGTAGCCTTTGTGACCCTGCAGCACAATGATTTCCTCCTGTCAGTGGGGATGCTGGGATAAGCAAACCTAGTGCACCTGTAGGTCTAGAAAACACAGCACTATGGTTATGCACAGCATGTATCATAACTAGGTTACTAGCCTGTGAATTTACTATGGTATATGCTTTATCATTATTTTAGATTGTTCTCTTTCTACTTATTTTTTAAATAGTTTATGGTAGAGAGATGTGTTGAACCAGAAGCAGCTTCAAGAATTTAACAGTTACCATATTGCTTGATGGCAGAGACGGTACCTGCTAGGTTTGTGTAAATTCAGTTCAGTGGAAAAATATTCAGATACACATTCCTCATAGCACACCCATTACTGTGTGTGTGTGTGTATGTGCATGTGTGTATAAAGTTGTGTAGTACACTGGTACAAATTCTCATTGTTGAGTGCAATCATGATGTGTATATATCATGTACCTATAAAGATTTAAATAAAAAAATACTCCTGTCTCCTTCCTTGTCACAAGTAAATAGCCTTACAAAAGCATTAATATAATGAGTCTAAATTGTGATGTTTCATAACAGGTAGTATGATGCTGAAGAAAGGTAACAAGAAATACTCTACAATTTTAAGTACTTCCCTAACCTGCAAACTAAGAGTACTGTATTCTAAATTTTGAAAAATAAAATAGATGAATAAATATGTATGTTACTTTGTCAGAAAAATACTTTTAATGATATATATAACTGTTACCAGAGATACAAAACAAAACTTGTTATTAGGAGAGGCTGGTAAAGAGGAAGAAATGGAAAGGTGTGGGTCAGAAGATAGAGAGTGGTAGTTGTGTAGGATTAATAAGTCTAGAGATCAAATGAACAGCGTGAGGATTGTGGGTAATGAAAAGGTACAGTATTTGGGATTTGAGCTGTAAAACAAAACAAAGTAACTTTGTAACAAAGTGAGAACAGTAGATGAGGGCTATTTTAATTTACTTTAATACAGTAAACATTTTACTATCTTTCTGTCTGTGTACATATAGAGATATATATAATATTTATGGATATATTGTAACATCACATTGTATACTTTAAATATACACAATCACATCTACTTTAAAGTCAGATTAAAACTGTTTAAACATAGTGAAAAAGAGTTGTTCCATCCAGATTTAGTAGTATGTGTTGTGGCCCTCCTATCCAGTGATCAGAGTTTAACATGATCTGCAGCAGTGTCAGCCTCCAACATACATTTGTGTCACGACTTCCAAGAGTGGAGGCCGCAGAGCTCTATCTCTCTTCCCCAGCCATTGCCTACAGGCGATTACTGATGGGAACAAAGAGCAATTCAAATGGCCCAATAGAGAAGTAGGACTTGACCTATGGTTGAAACAGATACCTCAGCACCCCCTGCTCGCTCCACCTCTGGGATGAACTCTTTGCAATGCTTTCTGACCTCCTCATAGCTCCCATTGCCTCACTGTGCCGCCCTGATGCTCACGATGCTTCGTCTTCTCAGGGCTTAAGGCTGGGGGCAAAGGTGAGACTCCTTAGGACGAAACCATGTCTGCCCACCTATGCAGCATAATCACAAAACCTGCCCGCACCAACACATCAAGGTCAAACTCAGAGCAGTGTAGAAATGTGGCACTGGCTGCAACTGAGATACACTGGAAAAGCTCAGACAAATGGGACCCGGCTGGGTCCTGCAAGGAGCAGGAAGCACAGAAAACACCTTGCTTGCATGTGGGACAAGAGAAGCATGTGGCTCTGCTTCATGGACAAGCATACTCCTCTTGGCACCGAGAGGGCTTTGCCTGAAGAACATAGTGAAAAGTTAGGTCAGGGCAAGTGTGACCCCCCAGAGCGAGTTCTCATGGTGTCTAGTTTGAGCTGCTACAGCAAAGTGCCACGGGCTGGGAGTTTAAATGCTGGTTGCATTTATTTCTCACATTTCTGCGTAGGTCCAGAAGGCAAAGATCAAGGCGCTGGCATGGCCACGTGCCGGTGAGAGTATTATTGCAGCTGATGTCTTCCCACTGTGTCCTCAACTAAGGAGAGTGAGGAGCAAAAGCAGGCTTCTCTGCCTTCCCTCAGGGGATTCTACCTTCCTCATCTGCAGTCTCCAAAAATGAATCCTTCAGTATTCTTACGCTGGGAGTAAGGATTTTAACACAGGGAACTGGGACCACATATTCAGTCCACATGCATTTATGAGAATTCAGGGCAATTCAATAATTGGATTTCTATGTGGTCCTAATTCTACTTATTTTTGTAGAATGACTTTTACCAACCATTCCTATGCTCTGTATTTGAGAATTTTGTTGCTTTAAAATTTGGGTCTGGTACAAATCCCCATTATGGAGTGCAATCATGATGTGTATATTTAATGTACCAATAAAGATAATTTAAAAAAAAATTTGGGTCTGTGTAATTTAAATAGCTTATTGTAGACTATTTGCACCAAAATTCCATTGCTAGATATTCACAGTCTGTGGCATGGTCCATACAACAGTGAAAAGTCTTTTCAGAAAGAATTTAGAGGTAAAGGAAGGTTGGGTCAGCTCTGAAAATGATGGTACCTGTCTAGGCCACCTCTGACTCTACAAAAACACAGACCCTAATTTCTTTTTTTTAAATTCAAATCTTTATTGGTACATTATGCATACACATCATAATTGCATTGAACATTGAGAGTTTGTACCAACCCTAATTTCTGTGTGATGAGTGACATGCTTTTAGGTGAGGTTAGGGGCAGGAAGAAATCACCCTTCAAGAACTTGTCAGGCCTCCCACTTCAACTTTGTAAGTTTTCTTTTCTCAATAGATGTTCCTCACTTCGCCTGGAACATAGGTCATCGTAACTAGTGAAATGTAACAAGTGTATTCCGCTTCCTGGGAATACATTTGGTAACATTCACTGTGAATTTAAAGACCATGTGTTTCACCAGTTACTACAGTTTACAGCTATGAGCATGTTATTCGTAAAAAATAAAATTATGGATCATTTGTTTACATGAAAAGACAAAGCCAATTTCCAGTTTCTATGGTGTGTCAGCCTGTAGTTCTCTGAAACTCCTGCTAGCAATGTGAGACGTCACGTAAACATGAAACAGCGCTAAGTGGGAAGTAAAGAAAAAATGAAATCAATATATATTTTGGATATTCTTGAAGTTTCCAGTGTGAAGTAGTTCTCATTTTCAAATATGTACATGATTGTTAAGAAAACAAGATTGACACACTAAGAAAGCGGACAAAATTCACACCGATGGTGGACACAGGGTCCAGTAGGTCTTCTTTCCAAAAATGAAATGTGATTTCTATGAAACCTATGCTAAGCATCTAGGAACACAGAGAAGGTGAGGCCACCACAAATGCAACTATGAAGAAGATGCTGACACGGAAAAGGAATTACCAGGATCCTAAGTAAGGTGAAAGACTGTGGGAAGAAAAACAATGAGCCTCACACTGTAAACAAAGACATGGCGCTCTGAACAGCTGCTGTATGTGGATGTGGACAGCCCAAGGACACCAGGCTGAACAAATGATTACCTGAAGTCCAGGTTTCCTAATCTCGAAGGTAGATCCCAGGACCAGGAGAGATGTACGAACTCTGGCATTACTAAGACAGTCGAGTGTGCGGTCATCAGACACTAAATGGTGGTCTTGTAGAAGACAGTCAACTCCCTCTATGCTGAGGGCACAGCAGGTCTTATTCCACACAGCCCCTGTGAATATCAAAGAGCCACTGGAAGACCAGGGATTAGCTCAGTGGTTCCAGCGACTGCCTTGCAAGCCCAAGGTCCGGGGTTCAATCCCTGGTACCCACATACCACAATGCCGGGACTGGTGGCTCATGCTTGTAATCCTAGCACTTGGGAAACAGAGGTAGGAAGATTGCTGAGTTTAAGACTGAGTTCAGGACTAGCCTGAACTACAAAGTGAGACACTGTCTCAAACAACTGAGCAAAAAAGAGCCATCGATCTGTTAGGATCTACCGCATAACAACCATGTCAGTGAACCTTAGCTTATATTGGCTATTGTATTTTTGTGAAAAGAGATTGTATAATCTAATATATTTAAGAAGAAATATAAAATAAAAATGCACAGAATTCTTTTTACACAATCTCCCAGAGACTCTGATATGTGGTGAGTCTTGGGAGTCACAAAACATGCAGTTTCTATGGGAAAAAATGAGAATTGAGTTGTGTCATATACTGGTACAAATTCTCATTGCTGAGTGCAATTATGACATGTATATGTGATGTACCAATAAAGATTTCAATTTAAAAAAAACATGTAGTTTCCTAAATTGAGTAGGCCATGGATTCCTTGGGGGATGGAGCATAGCTAATCTTCTGTGCAAGAGTTTGGAAAATGCCAGATGTAGTTGGCACACACCTGTCATGCCAGCACTTGTAAGGCTGAGGTAGGGTGATTATGGTGAGTTTAAGGCCAGCCTGGGCTACATAGTGAGACCCTG
>PVIR01004720.1:0-20962 GCA_004026965.1 Petromus typicus
CTGCCTCAGTTTCCTACATGCTGAGGTTACTGACATGCGCAACCTCTCCCGGCTTCCTGCCCTGCTTCTGTGGCCATCTCCTTCAGGAGATGCCATTGGACCTCCCTGCTAGCACTGTTGGGGGAAGCCTTTGACTGGCAGAGCTGTAAGCTGGGGATGAAGCCAGGGCCTGGCCTTTGCCCTCTTTCTTCTTCCACCCTGTGGACAGCTGCTGTGACCATCCTATCTCAGCTGGAGCCACATGGGGCTGTGGGGTCCTGACTGCTGGCTTTGAGAGAGTTAAGATATGGCATGTGACATGGAAGGATCTGCCTTTCGCCGTTAACACTCGCTCTGTGTTTAGAAATAGAAGGGATTATGATTTGTCTGGAAACTGGAATTTAAAAATTTAAAAATTGAGTGGTTTTGTTTTTGAGCAGGTAAACAGTTTCTAGCTATGAAATGTGTGACACAGCCTGGGAGGAAACATTTGGGTTTGAGATCCTGCTCTGCCACTTTCTAGCCCCCTTGTCCTTGGGCAGGTTATTTGATCTCTTCAAGTTCATTCCTTTTAGCATCATGAGAAGCAATGGGTATCTTGCAATTTGGAAAAAATGGATGAGTTTGCATTCTCTATGAATGTCACCCTTGGCTGCTGTGACCATGGTTACTGTTGTCATGCACCGAGGGTCCTGACTGAATCCTCCTCCTACGAGTTTCTTGCTGCCCATTGTTGCTGATGGTGAAGACTCAGCCAATGTGACCTTGACTTCAAGCAGCCGACTTATCAGAGGACCCTCCACGATGCCACAGGCTTTGGGAGCTGTGTGCACACATACATCTGTGTGCCTGTGTGTTTTGGTCTCTTTTTTTTTTTTGTCCTATGCAATTTCAAATTGCATTTAGTTAGCCAGGCACATGGCGCTCTAGGATACTGAGGCAGGGAAATTGCACCTTTGAACTATCCCAGGCAACTTAGTGACTTAGTAGACCGTGTCTCAAGTAAAAAATTAAAAAGGGCTGTAGATGTAGCTCAGCACAAAGGCTCTGGCTTCTATTCTCAGTAGTGAAAAAAATAAAAGAAGGAGCTAGGGATAGGAAATGCATTTAATTTATCTAGAATTGAGTCCCCTTTCTAGAATGTTTTTAGGAAGGAAAACGACTTGAATGAACATCAAAATTAATTTTCTTCTATGTTTGCTAGATCCATTTTAGAATGCTCACAGACAGTCACAGTGCTTCCTGGTGGGTCGGGTGAACAGACCCCTTATGGGTCATAGGACTAGTTCAGGTTCCAGGGCTATGGTCCCCTGTTGCCCCAGTCTTGGGCCTAAGCATCAACATCAGCATTGGCATTGGCAGATGGTGGTTTTAGTTCCAGCAGAAGAGTTTGGGGGCTGCAGAGGTAGTCAGAATGTGTTCCTCTGTAACGGAGCTGCAGCACCGGCCGTCTCTGCCAGGTGGAGTTCACATCTCAGTGGGCCTGCCTGCCTGCCTGACTGCTTGCCCTGATTAAAATGATGAAAGCAGAAGGCTCCAGAATCCACGCAAATGAGCACTGTTTCACCCTGGGCTGGCTGGTTTCATCTGAACATGCCTGCCCTGGTGGTGAGGGAGCTGTTCTCAGCTGCAGTAATTTACTTGCTTTGTTGCACTCCTTTCCCTTGCGTCCAGCTTAGGCCTGAGTGGACTCTGGCTATTGTCATTTGGTAAAGGTGTGCAGGTCATCCTGCTGTTGAGCAGGGACCGAGGACATTGAACTTGAGACTCGGAGTCCAGATTTTCAGTCTTGAGGTTCTGCCCTGAGACCTAAGGACAGTCGGATGACATCGGGCAGATGGCAGTTTGCTTTCCTGTTCAGACTATGTGCCTGTTTGATTGTATCAGGGACAGAGACAAATACAACTTGTTCCTCCGAAGGCATTCTCAGACAGTTCAGTATAACACTGAGACAGAGGTAGGAGAGGTGCCAAAGGTGATTCCAGGGCACAGGAAAAGTCTCAAGGGCTCCTGAGAGAGTTGATCAGGGGCTGGGGAGGGTGCCCCTGGGCATGGAACGATGCTTCACTGTGTGGTTCAGGCTTCAGAGACTCCCTCTGCTCCTGTGTTAGGAGGGGCGGCCACCCACATGCTGAGTGTTGGTGTCTCTTGCTGAGTTTCTGGGAAGGGGCTGAGTGTGTAGCCAAGGAGGAGTCCTTAGAGGTGCGAGCAGAGGGCCCCCTGTGTGTCATACTGTTAGTTTGGATGGGCTTTTTCCCTTCTGGTCACCACACTGCTTCCTTGAGATCTGTCACCAGCACAGTGGGCTGCTTCGGGATAGCAGTTACTTCCATCCCTGCAGCTTAACATTTCCTGACTCTGTCCTGCCGATGTGTTGAGTTTTACTCAAAACAGAGACACCTGGTGGGGACGGAGACAGGGAGGATAGAGTACCCACTTTGCTAACAAGTCTTCTGTTCGTTGCAGCACACGTGGAGAATGAGGAGCAGTACACCCAGGCCCTGGAGAAGTTCGGCGGCAACTGTGTGTGCAGAGATGACCCTGACTTAGGGAGCGCATTCCTGAAGTTCTCTGTGTTCACCAAGGAGCTGACAGCGCTGTTCAAAAACCTGGTCAGTGTCCTGTGCGCGTGTGCAGTTACACCATGCAAGATGCCTCTGTTGCTGCATCTCTCAGGAAGGAATAAATACAGTTTGTTTAATGCAAAACATTTCACAGTGGGCCCTGAAAGAATCATGTCTTATTTATATATGGGGTCAGTTTAGAGTAAAGTGGAAAGTTGTAATGTTTGCTCTAACTGGACTTAAAATTCATCTTGGCGTTTTACATGTGCCGAGCTGCAGGACATAACAGGTGAACCCATTCATCTCCGTGAGGGCCTCTGGCTTTGGTTATCCGTAGTTTCGAAAGTGTGTAGAGTAGTCTTTGTTGCTGGTAATTACAGCAGGATTCACAATGATAATATTTAATACATGTGTTCCAGACCTGTCTTCCACAGCCAGGTAACCTGTCATCAAAGCACAGAAATTACTGTGAGTATTTAAGGGCTCTTTGTGTTCCCAAATATAGAGCCTAGAAAAGCAGGGCTGAGAGGAGCGTCCCGGCATTGTGAGCAAAGGGAAGAATGAGGTTGGTGCAGGCTTTGTGGAGGGTGCTTGTTAACGGGAGGGTGGGGGTGGAGCGCGGGGGAATTGAGCCTCTCTGGAGCTTGGCAGCCTAGTCCTGTCCTCGTTGTGGGAACAGAGTCCTGAAGGAGGCAGCCAAGGGCTGTCCGTGACCCTGTCCTGGGGGTTTCTTCCCAAAGCATTGCCCCAACATCTCCTGTTTTCCTTCCCTGTCTTCCCCTAAAGGTCACAGAAGACTGGGTCAGGAACTCAATAATGCTCTCTCTGTAGGTCACAAACAGCAGCGTCTTTTTCATTTTTTCTGTTAGTGAGCTCATAACAAGTAAAACAACAGCTTGCCATTCTTGAGCTGGTAATGGTAGTAGGTTTGTGCATCTGGCTGGAGAAGGGCAGAAACCAGGGAACATAATGTATGAGTTAATAACGGGAAGGACAGAGAGGAAAATCATTAAAACTCTTCATCTCTCTCCCAACTTCAGATATTTCCACTGGAAATGGTAAAAATAAAAGGCTGTGGCTGTGCTTAAGTTTGTTTACTTAGATGAGTTGAAATCTCTCAGGGCTCTGATCAAGGTCATTGCTCTTTGTCTCTACTCAAAGGCCAGGGCTTTCTGCCTGCTCCATGACAGTCCTCAGCCCTCAGTTTCTAACAGACATGTATTGTAGGGGTTTGTTACTGAGTCAGAGGAGACTGGCAGATTTTTTTTTTCTGAACTGGAGAAACTGCATGGCCCCAGGGCAGTTCTGTAGAGGATTACATGATGGGGTTCCCCGATAAAACTCTCTCAGCTCCTTCCCTGCGTTCAGAGTGGCCTATCAGCTTTTTGGTTGCTGTTACACAATACTCAACACCCACAACTTGAAGGAGAAGGAGAGGTTGAATCTGGCTCATGGTTTCAGGGCATCCAGTCCACTGTCGGAAGCTCCAGAGCAGGAGCAGTGAGAGGGGAGGGCACAGCAGCAGAACGATGCAGTTTGTGGCAGCTGGGAAATAGAGCAGAGGATCAGTGTCACAGAGGGAAGGGCTGGGAGCAGATAGAAGCCTCAGGGTCACCCTCCATGACACCTCCAGAAGTGTGCTGCCTTTGTCTCCCCTGGCAAATCCCAAAGCCAGTCATGTGGGCCCTCCAGCACAGCTTGTAGCATACATGGACGGTGTCAGGATGGAAGAAGCCAACATAAGCAAGTTAGGAGAAATGGTAATACACAGAGCAGAAGAAAAAATGAAACTGCATTTAATCTCTTAGAGAAATCAGAACAGACACTATGTCAGAAGAGGGTAGACTACAGATGGTTAAAGAAAATAGGGTAAGGAATACCATTAATTCAAGAAAATGCAAAATCAAAGATCTAACAAGAAGGATTGGAGTAGAAGAAATCTCTTGGAAGACAGATTAAAATAAAAAAGAATGGATAGAAATCAAATTTTTAGAAAAGAAAGAGCGGTAATCCCTAAGGTCCAGAATGTGGCTGACATGCATTTCTGGAAGAGGGCAAGAGAGGGGGCATGGTGGGTGCAGCACACAGCTGGTCTGTGCCTCCAGATGGAGGGCCCCCAGGTGCCCAGTGCGGTGAGGGAAGAGATCAGCCCCAGGGCAGCTTGATAGGAAATTATCACATATCCCCAGTGTGCAGCATCTAAATTCAGAGCAGCCTTGGGCCTCTCAGCACCCCACTGGGCTCTGCGGTGTGGAGTAGCACCATTGAAGTCGCACAGGAATAGCTTCCCCTGGCTGAGACCCAGCACACTGAGCAGAGCCATATAGGTGAAGGTGCTCTCAGACACGCAAGGCCCAAAATGCTGCAGTTCTGTGTGTCTTCTCTCCCAGACTCCTTCGGGACGTGCTTTAGCAAAGTGAAGGAAAAAGCCAAGAAAGGGAGGGAGAATTGGGAACAGCACCGCGTGCAGGAGAGCAGCAGTGAAAGAACATCCTGGGAGGCTGGCAGAGTGTGTCCTGATGGACATCACACATGAAGCCAGAGAGCAGCCTGGCTGCACTGTGGGGCTGCCTGCAGCAGGTCTAGGGAAGGCCGTGCCCTGTCCTCCACTCCAAGACAGCCAGCTTTGTGTCTTTGTCCACCTGGACTTACTCATTGGTGGAGAGAACGCCAGACTTTGGGTATTACTCGCACATGTTTTATTTAGTCCTTGTCATAGTCCTAAGACGAGTCAGTGTTATCCCTGCTTCATAGATTGGTTAACAGAGGACCCAGATGGCACAAGCTCACATTTCTTTGGGGAGGCAGAGTCCTGGGGTGTCGCATCCTGTAGTAGAAGGGCCGACCAGCTTGTGCTTGGTTACCTGCAATGGCAGCTGCATGCGTAAACAGCCCCTTCTTTGTTTACTGTTTTCTGCAGAAGTAGAAAACAAGAGGAACCTGAATGTTAGTACTGGCACATTACTTATCGTGCCAAGGTTTTACTACTCACAGGATTCCTGAGCTCACTGCAGTCTACGCTGCTTTCCTATTTGCTATAGGAAGTAGGCAGCTCAGAGGCCGTAGTGTGGATGTCTCTCGGACTGCAGGAGGCTCAGGCCACCTCCTTCTGAATGTGAGGCATAGGTGTTGAGTCACTTGACAGGGCATTGTCCAAGGGAGGGATGGAGTTGGGATTCACACCCAGGCCTTACAGTGCGGAAACGCGTGGTGTTTCCACTGTGACATTTAAGGAGCCAAGGCCCTTTCAGATCCTTGGAGAAGAAAAACACCAAACAGAAGAGGAAGCAATGCAAGGGCGAGAGACAGGCGCGGTTCCTCATCTTCTCTTCTTCTGAGCAGGGCCATGTGGGTGGAGTGGGGTGTTGTCCATCAGTCCTTGAGATCTGTGAATTTAGCTTTAAGAACTTGTTCATTGCTTTCATTTTGGCTTTTTTTTGAGTTGGAATAATTCTTGGTCCTGTCTCCCAGCAGAGATAAAAAATGAAAACTTTCACTTGAGCCCAAGTCAGCGTCCGTCAGGCTTGATGCCACCCTTACTGGTGTGGAACTGTCAGCCCTAGGAATGCCAAGCCCCAGCTTTGGAGAAGCTGGCCCAAGGCCAAGCTGATTACAGGAGAATTCTCCTTTTTTGGTACTTTGTGTACCCTTCTTACTCCCATTTTTGGTCACATCTGTCCTATTTCACATTTTCAAAGCCTTGCCTTTGCTTTCCCTTAAGCATTTGACAAACATTTCAGTTGTGTCGCTAAGATTCTTAATTCCACCTCTTGTCCAGAAAGAATAACTCCCATCTGCCTGGTTAGAGACCAAAAAAGGTGTTTGTGACAGAATATTTTTGCAAAAAATGCCACCCGAGTGTAAAACAAGATATTCTTCCTCCCGGGGAGGTTTTTACCTTCAGAAAACCTAGAATTTACCCCCTGTAGTCCCACAGGGTACAGGGAGAGACTGGGCAGCCCCAGAATTGTAATGTGTGTAACATTAAATAGTCCTAATGTTAACCGTAGTTCTTTTGCTCTTCCTGGTGGATGTGCGGTTCTGGAGGAATTTCCAGGCACTTCTGTGGTGAGCAGTCGCTGGCAAGGATAGCCAGCAGTAGAGGACCGTTCCTGAAAGGTTCACGCAGATTGGCGGTCACTGTGTTTGACTCAAGAGGCAGGATGGACTCATGGTGTGACTGGCGTCAGCGGGAGGCGGAGGCCAGCAGCACTAGGCTGAGGCTGCTGTCGCAGCATGACATCAAGAGTTTCAGGTCACTCACTCTGAGGAGGAGCTGAGTGTCTGCCACCAAGCAGTGCGTTCCGGAGTTAACAGGGGAAAAGTGAGCAGTGTTAGAAGACAGCCAGAGAGGGAAGGAAACTAGCAAGGTTCTATTGGGATGGGCAGCGGCTTGTGGCTTTGAAGCCATGAGCCAAAATAAAGCTTTCCTCCTTTTGAGTTACTTACCACAGGTGTCCGTCCTCAAGAGGGAAAGCTGACCACAAGGGTGAACCTCCTGTCAGTTACTTAGGACAGCAAGAAACATCTGCCCCATGGAAAGCTGGAAGCTTCTAGTCTTAGACTTGTGAGACTTCCGTGTATGAGCTGCTTCTATGTGCTCACCATTCTCCAGCCAAAAATGAGAGCACATTCTTAGTTTGAGCAAAACAATGAAAAACAGCAGAGCTACTGTTAAAGCCCCATCTTAGTTGTAGCAATCCATCTGATGTTTAAATTGTACTCTGCGGCCGGGGAGTTAGCTCAGTGGTTCTGGCGCCTGTCTTGCAAGTGCAAGGGCCCGGGTTCGATTCCCTGGCAACCACACACGATACTGGGCGTGGAGACTCACACACAGCAGCAACCAGTACCACATCCCACAGTGCTGGGCGTGGTGGCTCACACCTGTAATCCCAGCACTTGGGAGGCAGAGGCAGGAGGATTGCTGTGATGTGAGTTGGAGGCTGAGTTTGGGGCCAGCCTGAACTACAAAACAAGACCCTGTCTCAAAATAAAAAAAAAAAATTGTACTCTGATGCTGTGGGGCGGGGGTTGGGAGTGGGGTGGGGCTCGTGCTACCTTGTGGTCTCAGTGATCCTTGGGTTTCTAGAGGTCCCAGAAAGTGGGAGAGGGCAGATAGCAAGGCCTTACACATGGGGAGGAGTCACAGAGAACGGGGTCTAGGCACCAGCTGGGTGCTATCCGTGCACTAGTGCTGCTTTCCAGTGAGCTCGAAGAGGCCCTGCCTGGCTTTTTACTAGACTGCACCATGCTCTGCTGGCTACTGATTGCCTCCGGGTTCTTGGACTGCAGCCTCCAAAACTAGAAGCAGTGACTTTGTACCCCAGGCCCGGGATTTCTGGGTTCCTTGGAGTGAGTTGGGCGTGGGAGTCCTGTGGACTGTACCCAGATGAATTCAACTTTACACACATAGTGTGATCACAAGACTTTGCAACAAGTGTCTTTAGAACTTGCTTGGGTTAGGCCACAGCATTAGAAGATTATCACTTGAAAGGATGAATGAATCAAAATAGTTTCTGTTTTTTTCATCATGCCCTTTCTCAATTACTGGCTGCCCAGAGGTCACCTGCCTTGATATGGAGACATTTAAGTCTTATAAAAGTGTCAAATCCTGCAGACACTATGTGGAAGGCTGGAGCAGAGAGGAGGGGGTTGGGAAGGTCTGTTCAGGGCAGCCCTTGGGGCCACGCGCAGAGGAGACTGCGATGACTTTGCCCTGACTTTCTCTGCAAAGACACTGTCCAAATTGCCACAGCAGGAAGAGAAATATCAGGCAGCAACTAGAGACAGCAGGTGTTCATTATTCTGGAGGAAGGGGATAGGAGGAGGATGCCAAAGAGAGGAGCCTGTTAGGATGAGAAAAAATTGAGTATATTTCTCAGGTTCAGGAAGGGAGCTGGTGGCCGAAGAGGTTAATGAATAGAAAAGAGGGCCCCTGCTGGCAGTGTCTGTCTCTTCCTGTGGGTGATGTGCTCAGCCTGGAGCCCAGCCCTGCCTCTGCTGGGAGCGTCACCAATCTGCAGACATTGAGGCCTAGCATCTTGGTGTGTATTCTCCTTTCTTTTGAGACTTGCAGCTGTTTGTTAATCACTGCTTAAAATCTGGAACCTGACAGTTCATATCAATACCTGTGCATTCCAGGTTTAGTCTGCAGAGTACTTTGGCAGAATTTAGTTGTCACTAGCAGACCCTGGGCATCATATACACAGAGCATTGCTCAAGTCTTCTGGGTACCTTAGAAATATGGGCTGTTCCGGGTCTGCTGCGTACAAGCCCCAGGTGAGGTGCAGGCACTCTAAGGCCTCCTTAGGAGCCTTGCTTCAGAGCAGCCCCTGGCACCTGTCAAATGTGCTACCACAGGCCCCGCTGAGCCTGGAAGTGTGCAAGCCCTCCCCTGTGGGCCTCACCTTCTGTACTTCCGATTCCGTTTGTCTAGTAGGGGTGTGGCCTGGCGTGCACAGCTATGGCCTTCCCCGGGAAGGCTGCCCAGCTGGCCAGAACCACACTGTGAGAACTGCAGCCCTGGGGGTGCATGGTCAGGTGCTTCGGCTGGGACCTTGGAGACAATGACATGTCAGGCACGAGAGGTCTAGCTGATGCCAGAGACAGTGCTAAGCTGGGTTCTTAGGCATTTGAAAAGGTGCTTTTGTTCTGGACTGGTGGCTTATGGACCCCTTAGGTTTGTGGGTGCAGAAGTTGGGGACTGCATGATTCTGGTTTGGTCCACACTGCCCCTGTGTCTCCTGCCCAGGCTTCAAGGCAAGAGGCTGATTTGTGCAGTTTGATCATTTATGCCAGTGGAGAAGGGAGCAGAGGCCCAGTGTTTTCTCTCCACTTAGAACTTGAAAGATCAAAGCAGTGTAACTGCCAGAGAACGGCATTAAGAGCAGGAACCAGGTCAGCAGTTTCTACACTTGTTTCTGGTGTGAAAGTTGGCCGTGTGTTTTTGGAAGCCAGTTGGTTTTGGTCTTTTGTTTGTGTTAAACCATCAAGATCAGCCTGGGCTTCCCTTTCTTTTTTTTTGAGACAGGGTCTTGCTTTGTAGTTCAGGCTGGCCCTGAGCTCAGCCTCCAACCTACATCACAGCAGTCCTCCTGCCTCTGCCTCCCGAGTGCTGGGATTACAGGCGTGAGCCACCACGCCCAGCACTGTGGTATGTGGTATTGATTGCTGTTGGGTGTGAGTCTCCACTTCCAGTATTGTATGTGGTTACTGGGAGATGGAACCCAAGCCCTTGAGCTTGCAAGACAGGCGCTGGAATCACTGAGCTAAATCCCGGCCCATCCCCTTCTTCTTTTTAATGAAACAAACAATCATGGTGGTGCTTGTGTCAGAGGGACGGACAGAGCGCATCTGTTCACGAGGGCTTCTGCAGGCATGCGTAGGCAGGTGCATAGGTGCCCACAGTGTGTGTGTGTGTTTGTGTGTATACGTGCACATGCATGCACACTGCCCTACACTAGACAGTGCTGTAGATAGCCCAGATGGCCGCCTGCACGACTACCCGAAATGGACCTGACTAGTGCCTAGCGCCCACTTGACTGCCGTTTATGTGTGGTGTAACTATCAGGAAAGTAGGGGAGAGACAGTGCCTCTCAGGGCAGCCGCAGTTTGTCCCTGGCTAATACTTGTTACAGTCAGCCCTGCTCTCCTGTGAAGGCAAGGAAGCTTTCATTCATTTCCATGGTGAGTTGGGCCTCGTGGCCCCCGCCTGGAATTCTAGCACTTTGGAAGGCTGAGGGAGGAGGGTGACAAGTTAAAGCCTGGCTTGGACACATTAGTGACTTAGTGAAACTGTCTCAAAATAAAAAGGAAAAAGAACTGGGAATGCAGCTCAGTGTGAAGGCCCTGGATTTAATTCCCAGTACTACTAAAGAAGATGATAGGTGGGAAGAGCTCTGGCTCAACTCTGAGCCCAGCTCCCTTCCTCCTCCATTGTCTGATTTGAAGGGAAAGTACATGACTTAATCCTCCATTTTCTTATCTGTAAAATGGGGATGTTGGCCACTGCTGCTCAGTGTTGTGAAGGATGAATGAGATTCCATGGCCCTGTACCATTTGGTAGCTTATTCAGGTCATTTTGCCTCCGCTTCTCCCCAGAGTTTGTCTGCCAGGTACCTGTTCTGTGAAGTAAGCGTCCTTGGGAAAGAGCACAGAATCCAGCACTGTGCTCAGAGCTCAGCGCACTCCTCCCCAGGACCTGGTGTAGCAGTTCCTGTGCTGAGGGTGTCCCCCACCAGAGTCTCCCAGGCCTCTGCCCTGCTCCTGTGTCACCTGACGAGAAGCTGTGCTGACCACTCCTTGGAAAGAGCCCTGCGTCTGACTGAGTGCCACTGCTTCCCTCACACCCTCTATAGTAGCCCCCCACCGGTCACAGCCCCTTGGCTGGATGGACAAAGCTGTTGTGAGATACCTGTGCCCGGGAGTAGTGGTCAGCAGTGAAAAGGAGCAAGCCACCAATACACACCAGACAAATCACAGGCTTAGAATAATTACAAAAGAGGCCAGACAGAGAGGCGTGTGTACTGTGCAATTACATCTCTGAAATTCTGGGAAAGGCAGACTGTTCAATGTGGGTCTGGGGTCTTGGCTTGAGGAGCTTTAGGGGTGATGAGTATGTTCACTGTCTAAATTTTGGGTTTCTTTTTTGAAACAAGGTCTCACTATATAGCTCCGGCCTTGAACTCATTATATAGCCCTGCCTGGCCTTGAACTCATGGTGATCTTTCTGCCTCAGCCTCCCAAGTTCAGGGATCATAGGTGTGTGCTACCACACCCTACTCATTGTGTAAACTGTGTAGTGGTTTCATGGATGTATAAATGTGTCATAACTTTAATCATATGCAGTTTATGGTATGTCAATTAACATCTTAACAAAGCTGCTAAAGATTTTTTCAAAACCATTTGCTGAAAATCTTGATGTCCAGTAAATCTTCTGGACTGTTGGAGACTGTCAGTGCAGCATGGCAAGCCACAGGTAGCTGTAGAGAGGTGGCTGGTGCAACTGAGGAGCTATAGTTTGATCCTTGTAAGTGAAGAGGCACGGGGAGCTGGTATCCACCCTGCGGGACCTGTCGCCAGCCTCACCTAGTGATCCCAGGTTTTGTCCAGTGCCCGTCGGTGACTGGATACTTCCAACACTTGATGGCTGCTTCAGGCTTCCATGTTCTCACAAATACGCAGCCCTCTCCTGAGCACACCCTTAACTCACAGAGCGAGGTGTCTTCCTCTTCCTGAGGTGAGTGGATGGCCTGCCGTTCTTCAAAGCTTCCCTATTTATCTCTGTGCTTCTGCAGCATCTGTTCAGATGGACAAGAAAAATTCCAGAGTCTTATCTTTTCCACCACTTGAGTTTCTCACAAATTGGGCATCTCAATTGAACTGCATGGTACAGATACACTTTCGTTACATAGTAGGTGCCCCAAAGGGTTGCCCTGCTCTTTGCTAGATTCCTGATGCCAGTGCTGGATCTTACCTGGTGACTTCTGACTGACCCTTGAAACTAGAGAGCCACATGAGGATCCTGAGTTCAGGTTTTCAGACTGACCCTGGGACCAAGGTCATTTGGCACCTCAGAATTGCTGGGTGCCTGCGTCTGAGAGGAGTTGGGCCGAATGCTGGAAGCGTCGTGCCAGCCAGAGGTTGGTGGCAGAGCTAGATGTCAGGATTTTAAGCCTAGGAATAAGTTGGAGGAGTAAGTCGGAGAAGACGGCTCTTGGTGGACCATGCTCCCTGCTGCTGTCGCTGCAAGGGGCCGAGGTGTGAGCCTGAGGACTGCTGCTGACCTTGGCACTCACTTTGTGCTGTGAGAACGCAGACCTTTGACTGACTCATCTCCTCAGGCCCGTCCCCCTGAACTCTGGCAAGGCAGAACAGGAAGAGGGCGAGGCGGGGACAGGGGGAGGGCTGCTGTCTTAGAAGATTGAATGCAGGTCCAGAGCTAATGGCAGCGATGGAGAGTTAGGATTTGTATTCAGATGTGTGTGCCATTTTAGAAACGTTTTTACATAATGTGTGTTTCAAAGTTAAGTCAGAACGCCGGGAACGCTGATTCTTGTTTGGTGCTAAGTGTGAGCCCAAGGGACCCAGAACCAGTTCACTGTAAAGAGCTGCTCACAGTTGAGGTAGGGTTGCCGGAACGCGCGGGAGGGTGAGCAGTCAACTTTGGGCTGAGGTGTTCATCTCCTGACCTCAGCTGACACACATGGAGCAGGGAGGAATCGAACTTGCACTCTTCCTGCTACAGGCCGGCCTTCAAGGCGTCTGGCTCACTCACCTGTCCTCTGTTCAGGCTGAGGGAAAGGCACTGGTGGTTCCAGAACACGTTCCTGAGTCACAGTGCTCTAGTGCTGTGCAGAAACACAGGGACATATGGGCCCATGTCCCGGAACATGGGAGGCTTATTAGGGCCCCCTTGGCTGGTGTCTGTATTTGTAGCAAATTCCTTTTTGAAACAGACAGCTGTCCTTTCCCTTTTCTTTTCGCTGTGCTAGGGATCAGGGCCTTCCACCCTTTACCACTGGCTCCATCCCCAGCCCAAACAGCTTCATTTTTTTTTAGAGGTTTTTTTTTTTTTTTGAGACAGGGTCTCGCTTTGTGGTTCAGGCTGGCCCTGAATTCAGCCTCAAACTCACTTGCAAGACAGGTGCAGGAACCACTGAGCTAAATCCCTGGCACACCAAACATCTTCTTGAGGTGAGCCTCACTTTCTGTTTCAGGTGTACAGTTTGGAGCCTTCCATGCGACGTGGTGTGATGTACCAGCTGGAAGATCCTGCCACGCGTCTGTTCTAGGGCCTTGTCCCCTCCTGTCAGGCCCCTCTTGGATTCACAGCTAATCCCATCTCCTCTGATCTACTTTCTGTGTCTATTGAATAGTGTAATTTTGATCTGAAAAGTAATAGTTTCCTATTTTAGTTAATTTGAGTAACTCTAAGGAAAAAAAAATAATTAAATGAAACCCAGACTTGCGCAGTTGACCTTGTGCCCAAGTAAGTGCTCTTTGTCTGTCACCTTTTGCTGCTCCACCACTAGCATGGTTCTGTCGTCCACACCAGATTCTTGCCCCACCCTCCAGGCCCCTTTTTGTCATCTGGCAAAGGAGAATGCTCCTCTGCCCTTTTAAGTTGCGTCCTACATCCCGTGCTCAATATATATTCCCCTGGTGTTTGGGCTAAAAGTAATTTTCCCTGAAATTCCCTTGTGTACCCTTGGGCTCGGGAGTCTTTGCTGATAGTTTACTTACTGAAATGGGGCAGTTGTCTCCCCTGGAAAGCTGTGAGCCCTGCGGACCCAGTTTTGTCTTGTTACCTTATATCCCGGACCGCTGGACTCTGCACCCTCTGCCACCACCCAGGGATGTGTGAGCCTCCTGCATAGCAGTCACTGCCGTTGTACTTGGCCTTGAATTCATGTGTCATTGCCTGTGTCCAGTTTACACAAGATGGTGAGCCTTGTCCCCAGCATCCAGCCTGGAGCCATTCCCATGTGTGGCTTCAGTGAGTGCAGGGTGATAACAGCTGGCCGAGGGCATGGCTGTCTGTGAGTTCTACTCACTCGTCCATGCATTTGCTCCAAGATCTGCTTTGAATTAAACAGTAGCCTCAGAAGAGCTGTGTAAACCAGACTGAGGTCGGTGTTCTCTTTCTCTGCTGTAGAGAACCTTTGTCTCCCACTCATGCATGCTTCATTCCTACACAGCCCCTTGGTAGAAACCTGCTAGGACACTTCTTAGAGAGGGTCGTTAGCCTTGGAGACCCTTGTATCCTTTGCCCAACCCCACTGCACAGCTGCATTGTTCTGGGGCCATGAGCCCTGGTCCCCTTGGTATCTGTGTCCCTTGTGCACAGGAACATGGCCTTGGCTTCAGGGAAGTTCAGGGCCAAACTGGCCTGAGCCTGTGGCTGACCTCGGCTTTGGGGGCCGTGGAGATGAATGGGTGGCACCTGCAGGTCTGTGGCTGCAGAGTTACCTTCTCTCAGGCCCAGCTTGGTCAGCCTGGCTGGCTACACACGGGTTCATGTGTCTGCTGTGTATAGCACTTAGGTCTCTCAGAACTCGTAATTCTTATTGTCTGTATTCATCTTCTGGTGAGGAATCAGCATGTTTTATCTGTCTTCGGGCTTACAGCCAGTCATTGTTGTTAGTAATTTTCTGAGCAATGAATTAGTGAATTCATCTGTGTATTTGTCATTCATTCTGAGTTGGGTTTAAAGGTTTGATGGGACTCTGAAGCCTTTGCAGAGTGCGTCTCTCAGGGGATGGGAGTTCAGGAAAGTGCAGACATGTCCTGGGTCATCCCACCAGTGGCTCCAGAGTGTCACGGGACCTCCACTTGAGCTCGCAGCTCTGGGCTGTGTGGATACAGCATGGGTGGACGCTGCTTTTCAGATTGCATGGTGCACGGTTGCTAAAATGGGCGAGGGAGGTCCTGGTGCATGTGCCTGATGAAATTGAGAAAAGAGAAGATGGGGTGTCGGGAAAAGGGGGGAAGGTCACTTTCTGCTGGGGAGGCTGGGGCTACTTCATGGAGAAGGTGGCACCAGAGTAACCCCGGTGGGTGGGGCCTTGGGTCCCTGAGGACGAGGGAGCTAGAGGGAGCTAGGGGCAGGCTGGGAACAAGCATCAAACCGAGGAGAAGGTGAAGACGAGGCAGCAGATAGGATTGGACGGTGAGGGCCCTAAGGCAGGTGTTTGCTGGTGAGTCTGGGGCAGAACTTAGGGGTCGGGACCACTGTGGCCTTTGTCCAGGGAAGGGACAGGAAGGTCTCGTTGATGCACAGGATATATGAGTGGCATGGAGGGAACATCATGGAAGGGCCTGGAAGATAGAGAACATGTGCGACAGGCGATTGAGCAGGGTGAGGCATGGCTGTGGGGTGCAGAGCTGGTGCCAGGGAGTGGGCTGCAAGGGGGACAGCGAGAGACTCTGACAGAGGGGAGGGAGGATGGCAAGTGACAGCCCTGGGGGAGAGTGGAGGAGCTGGCTGGGCAGAACTGTGCCCAGTGGGCCCCTGCCTGCAGGGGAGGGAAATGTTGGATGAGACTCTGGGCAGAGATGTGGGCTCTCCCACGGCCCCACCCGCTGCATCACAGCGGAAGGCCCAGGTGCCTTGTGGAGGTTACTCACGGGCCAGGCCTGTGCTAGTCACTGTTCCCTTCCTGTCCTCCCAGACCTCGCCTTCAGCCAGGCTGATGCGAGGGCTGATCCCTGCAAGTTGCAACGGATGGCGGGTACCTTAGAGGAATGCCGGGGACACGGGTGGTGTTGAGCTGTCCATCCTGAGGCGGATGTTACTGGAAAACCTGCTTCTGCAGAGAAAGTCACTCGTAGGTCACTCGCTTGGCAGGACTGGCTACGCTGTGGGCGTCACCACATGTTGCCATGGCATTTTTTGAGTGCATTTTTGTCTCTGGAAGTTTTGTGCTGAGGTGTGTCTGAATTCACCTCCCATACTGCCTTCAAAATGGTGTTTATAGCTTATTTACAGTAATGGTGCCCAAAACAAGTTTTCTCTGCCCGAGGGTGAGAGAGGGGCAGTTCGGAGCCCTGCCTCCTGCCCTGCCTCGGGCCATGGTTGGTACAGAGAGCCTGAAGCTCCAGCCTGTGTCTGCAGCACCACCCCTTGCTACTCTCTGTGTGCCGGTCCATGCCGGGCAGGAGTGTTTGGCCCACAGCCCCGTTCGGTCTCCATTCGAGCACCTCCCAGGGGAGCGGGGCCCAGGTCCCCACAGCTCGGGGGACTGTGGCAGGGAGGGGCAGGAAGCAGGTGTTTTCTGGAACCGGTTTTGTCTTTGGTTGTTCTCAGGTGTTTTTTCTGTTTCAGTCACAGCATTTTTACAAACTTCTGGCTTCACAGTATAAGATTGTTACTGTAGAGACCACAGATCTCGTGCCTTCCACAGCCACTTACCATGTGTGAAGTGAAACTGTGAGGAGGAGTGTGGACCGAGCAGGCTGCCCTGTGGTGCCTGCTGGGTTGTAAGCAAAGGTTAAACTTCACCAAATGTCCCTCTCGTGTGCTTGCTACACTTACATTAAATTCAAAAGGAAATTAAGGATTTCTTCCTTTTTTGTTTTTTAGATTCAGAATATGAACAACATAATCTCCTTCCCTTTGGACAGTTTGCTGAAAGGTGACCTGAAAGGAGTCAAAGGGGTATGACCCTGGATTCGTGGTTGCGGGTGTGTCTGGGTCACTGAAGTCACAGCTGTGCCAGCCCTGCGGTGGCTGCCACACGAGCGTATCCTTCCTGGGGCAGCAGAAGGCTTTGGCCCTCTCTGTTTCCATAGTTTTTGACACCACCTTTAGCCAGGATGACGGGCCGTCAGCCCACCTCTTGGCCTTCCTGGTTGTGCTGCTGGGGCTGTGAGCATCCCACAGGGAAAGACGGAGGGGAGGATGACCAGACCCGGGCCTGGCCGAGCAGGACGTCTGCCTCCTGGGACTGTCTGGAAGGCAGGAGCCTCCGGGCGTCCGCTGTTCGGGATGTGCCTGGCCTTGCAGAAAGCAGACTGGGATGGCAGTATGGTTGGGGGTGAAGAGCTGGCGGGTGGTGGTGGGGTGTCTCATTCTGGCACATCTGAAGCCCCACCTGGCCCACCTTGGTATGCTGCCAAGACCACCTGGTGTCTATTTATAGCCAGGAGAGAACTGTTAGGACTCCAAGGAGCCTTGCCCAGGCTCCCTGGGAAGCAGAGACACAGCAGTCAGCCAGAAAGCCAGCGAAAGGCGTGGGCAGAGGAGAGGCCGTCACAGAGCAGGGCACGGACTGTGCTGCACATCAGACTGAGGGGATGGAGGCCACGAGGGGACAGGGCAGGTTGCAGAGGGTTTCACACTTCTGGGAGAATGCTGTTGAAAGGATAGTGACCGTGTGGGAACCACAGATGGGATTTCGAGTGGCTTAGTAATTTTTGGAGCCAGGGCTTTAGGAGTTTGAAACCCTGAGAGAGAAAGAGAGAAGAGGGCAGGCAAACCCCTAGGAAATTGTGGGTGGCTCTTAGATTCTGACCATTAGGCTCCAGTCAGGATATAGGCATCAAGGAGATCTCTTTTCGTGTGGAGATAAATTGAAATGTTTGCAGGTAGAGTTGACAAGATAGGCTGGGAACAGTGTTATAACTGGGTGATGGACATATCACCTGGATATCTCTACTTTTATGTGCATTTGTTATATTCTCTAGTAGATGGTCTGTCATCCCAGCACCTGGAAGGCTGAGACAGGAGGATCACTGTGAGTCTGAGTCTAGCATGGGCTGCTTAGTGAGACCCTGTGTCAAAAGAACAGAGAGAGAGAAAGGGGACAGAGGGAAGGAAGGAAGAACTGAAGGAAGGAAGAAAGACTACCACTCATCTAAGTTAAAGCCTATCCTTCATGCCAGGGATTTAGCTCAGTGATAACCATGCCTACTTTGCAACAAGGGCCTGAGTTTGATCCCCAGTACTCCCAAAAATAAATGGAGAAGTAAATAAATAAAGTAAAGCCGATGCATCATCATTTATTACACAAGTTAATGCTCCATTCAGGACTAGTCTCGTGATAAGGAAGTTTATCTTGCACAGAAGTTAATGATTTATCCTGCTTAATTTGCTGCCTCTCTGTTCACAGGATTTGAAAAAGCCCTTTGATAAAGCTTGGAAGGACTATGAAACAAAAATGTGAGTGTTTTCAATTTTTAATTGAGTGTCAGTGCAGTAATTTGAGATTTCAACTTTAAATCAAGCTTTGATTGTACAAGTAAACCTTAATCCAGGGCAGCCATTTCCCACAGCCATGTCACTGCGGTTCCTGTGAGGACAGGTTTCTCTCTCTGGTGGCTATGTTCTAAGGTGGTGGTTTCTTTCTATGCATTCTTTTGTCCTGTTTCCTTTGATATCATGATGGTTATCCAATATAATGTTCAAGAAAGTTCACAAAAGGAAGTTGTATTACTTTCTTTGTTGGTGAAACAGTTCCTGACATGCACAACTTGAAGGAGGAGAGGTTTATTTTGGCTCTCGGTAGAGAGTTCAGTCCATGGTAAGTTGGCTTTGAGGCAGGATGGTGCAGCACAGGGGCCTGGTGAAGGAGAGCTGCTCACAGCCTGGGGGATAGGAAGGAAACATAAAAGGGGGGGAGAGAGAGGAGAGAGGCGGGGAGGGAACCAGTGGCAGTATCACATTTAGGTCACATTAAGTTGGGGGGTGTAGATATAAACCATAGCGTAGTCTGTGGTGTTTTTTTTTTTTCTTGTTTTGAATACTCTATCCATTTTATTACCGTTCTTGAGAGCAGTGTTGTCTTCAGACTTTGTGTTCTTAATCATCTGTAAAGCTGTCTTTCTCTGAAATACCAACCCCCTTAGCTTTAGAAAGATTTTGCAACACTTGTCTGATGTCTTCATGTGCCAGAAAACTATGAGAGCAGTGTAGTTTTTTCACATGTAGACGAGCTTGTCCTTGGCTGTTAGCCTCACATTTCCCACAGTTTCTCATCCTTGGGGTGAGGATCCAACTAGTGAGAACTGAGGCCTTAGTGATGGGATTAAGGCTTTCAATTATTTTATCTTTTTTTGTTTTTCTTCTTCTTTTGAGACAGGGTTTCACTTTGTAGTTCAGAATGGCCCTAAACCCACTGTGTAGCCCAGGTTAGCCTCAAACTCTTGGCAATTCTGCTATCTCTGCTTTCCGATGGCCACAGGTATGGTATGAACCACCACACCCAGCATTGTAGTATGTGGTACCAGAAATCAAACTCAGGACCTTGCGCTTGCCAGGCAGATGCCGGAACCACTGAGCTAAATTAAATCCCCAGCCAGGCTTTCAGTTATTTTAAATGCTGTCAAAAAGTATTCTTAAATGACTCGTATTTGCTGTGTAATCTCTGTCTTGGGGATTGGAGACTTCCTGAGTGGAAATAGAAATTCTCATTTGAAACCATCTGATAAGGAGAGAGGTGTTAGGAAGGAACTCATTTGAGATGAGTCTTAATGTTTAACTGGCTCTTTAAAAACCAGTTTGGGTGTCTTTCAGTAGGAAAGGGTCTCAGCACTCTAATCAGGGGGTACTAAACCTCTGATTCTTGTTCTGTCCATGCCTCAGACCTGAGCATTGTGTTTCGCAGGTGACATGCAGTCCTGTGTTGGTCCAGGTTGGGGGACCTTTTAAATGTCTTATCAGTGGCCAGCCTTTCTGCTTTACAGATAGAAAATCAAGACCCAGTGGAGTCCGCTGGTTCCCAGGAACGCCGGTCTTTACGGGACACCATATGAGCAGCTCAGAGAGAAGTTTATTGCTGTGAATGCCCAAATAAAAAGAATAGTACAGTCCCAGATAAATAACCCAGCAGTTCATCTCGTGGTCCTAGAACAAGAATAGTCCAAATCTAAAACTTATAGAAAGAAAAAACTTCAAAAAAAACGAAGATCAACAAATTAGAGTTGGTTCTTTGAAAGGATAAATAAGACTGATAAACTTTTAGCCAAACCTACCACAAAAGGAAAGAAAAAAATTAGAAATGAAGAAGGTAGAATTGCTGCAGAAATTGCCAAAATCTGGAGGAGTGTTAGCAACTACTTTGAAATCATATATTCTGATAAATAAGAGAACCCCCTGGGCACATATGAATTACCAAAATTGAGCCAAGACGGTACAGAAATCCTGAGTAGACCAATAATAGGCAGTGAAATAGAGGCATCGATGAAAACTACCAACTGAGAAAAGCCCAGGACCCAGTGGAGTCCCTGCAGAATTCCACCGCACTTCCAGAAAGATGTCGAACCAGTGGTTTTCAGTCTTTTCTATGAAGTCGAAAGGCAGGGAGCCCTGCTAGTGTGATACGTGGAGCCACATTTGTCACTGTGCCGGTCTTCCTCCCTAGTGAGTCCATAACTGAGCCATCCTGAATCTACCGCAAGCATTACACCCTGGCCTGGGGTGGCTGGGGATTGTCCCAGGCACAGTGTGCCCCAGGAATATCTTGACCATCCTTGCTCCCCTGTTCCCCACATAGAACCAAAATAGAAAAGGAGAAGAAGGAACACGCCAAGCTTCATGGGATGATTCGTACTGAAATAAGTGGAGCTGAAATCGCGGAGGAGATGGAAAAAGAGAGGCGCTTCTTCCAGCTCCAGATGTGCGAGGTAAGGCGTGGAGCAGGGCGGGGTGAGCTCCCCACCTGGCAGGCAGGGTGTCCTGCACCACCCGCTCTGATTTCCCCGGGAACCAGACTCATGTGTTCAGAAATCACACCCACCTTGGAGATGATGATTCTCAGCTTCCATGACAGTTTGTTTTGCTAGGGGAAACTTGGGTTTCTGACGGTGAATTGGGTTCATCTACGTAAGCCTTTTTTTTTTTTTTTTTTTTAGGTTTTTTGAGACAGGGTCTCGCTTTATGGTTCAGGCTGGCCCTGAGCTCAGCCTCAAACTCACATCAC
>PVIR01004720.1:21062-47023 GCA_004026965.1 Petromus typicus
TTTGCAGCTCATATTGATCCCGTTCCTCCTGAGGAGTCAGCATATAATCCTAACCTAACACACCTTAATTCTCTTACAGCTCCCTCCCCCATCTCTTGGTCCTTTTCCCAGTTGCAAAAGGTCTGACTTCCTGTTTCCTATTATCTCTTTTAGTTTGCTCTTTATATTTTGGGCTTCTCATCTAAGAGAAACCTTATACAGCATTCAAGCTTATGTTCCCTATTCACTTACTGCACTTAACATTTCAGTCCCAAGTGCATCTGTTTTCCTACCAGTGACTTGTTACCCTTTGTGGCAGAGTAGTACTCTTTTTCTTTGTGTAATTCCAAGATGTATTTATCATGAGTTGCGCTTCTGTAAACATGGGTGTGCATGCATATGTACTTGCAATTCGGTTACAACCAGAGTCATGGAAAGAACTGAGTTTGTGAACCAAGGCACCACTGTACTCACCCCCTCGGTGTGTGGAGTAAGGTCCGGGCTCCCCCTGCATCAATTAAATCAGAGACGGAGGAAGATAGAAGGACCTTGGCAAACAACAAGGTCACAGTCATTCCTGCCTATTTAATCTTTGTAACTTTTATCATTATCCCTTAAAACAAGTTCCTGTAAATAGGATTTCAGGGTCAAAGGGCACCTGCCTCTTTCATCTTGGTACATTGCCAAACTTTTTATTAACAAATGTATCATTTGACCCGTTGCCAGATATCCAGTTAACAGAGAAAAATACCAAAAAGGAGGGAGAAGAGGACATTTAGGCAGTTTTGTTTTTAAGGGGGTGGTGCCTATGGCTTCATGGCAGCTTATTGTCTCCTCACTGGATTGCAGGCTGATCTGGGGGAGGACTAGACATGGGGTCATCTCAAGTGACAACTGGGAGGCAGCATTCCAGGGCATCATGTCCCAGAAACGTGATGTTCTCAGGCCCTATGCAGAACCCCCTACAGAGGACCGTGTGGGGCGCTCCGTTTGTCAGCCTGGATTTCTTGATGCTACTGTATAGATCACTGGGCCTTCCTGCCCTCTCCCTGGTCTTTGATGAATTCTCCAGGGTAGCAGTGGCAGCGGTGTGGTGACAGGGGTCTCTGGCAGAGGATGTTCGGCATGATGACCTGGCCCGAGGAGGGGGACTGGGCCGGAAGTGCACACCCAACAAGCTCTGAGATGTGAGGCCCCACTCTCAGTGCAGCTAGAGCAGAGCTCTCCGGCAGCCTGCAGGGAACGTGCTATTAATGGGGCTTCTCGGCTCCCAGACATGTCATCATCCGGCAGCAGATACTCACGTGGTGCCTAAGTGAAAGATGCATTCAGTCTGACTCACAGAAGACATCGGAGAAGCAGAAGAAATAATCTCTGTTCAGAAACTCCTGCAAAGCTCACACTCTGTTCATTCCTGTGACAATTTTGTCCTCTGTTTCTTGACAGTATCTGCTGAAGGTGAATGAAATCAAGATTAAAAAAGGAGTGGACTTACTTCAGAATCTGATCAAATACTTCCATGCCCAGTGCAAGTAAGTCCTTTTCTCCTTTTGAATGTTTCTCCCCATGTGGCAGCTTCTGATAGACTGTAGCACTGTAGTGAGAAAAACACTTGCTTAGAAATCTGTCAAAGGAGGAATGCGGGGCCAGTACATACTTCACAGATCAACCTTGAGTTCATGGCAGCACAAGGAACCCAGATGCCACTGCTACGTGCTGAACGATTCTGCTTACTTGGCAACCCAGGAATAAGCAATCTCAGGTTATTGGTGGTCACAGCTTCCAGAAGAAAGAAATGAAGAATGACTGCTAATGGGTTTGGAGGCACTTTTCGAGATACTGAAAAAGTACCAGAACTGGCACTGATTGAAAAACTTTGTGAATATATTAAAATGCACTGCATTGTACACTATAAAAGGATGAAGGTTAGGGCTGGGGATTTAACTCAGTGGTTCTGGCATCTGCCTTGCAAACACAAGGTCCCAAATTAGATCCCCGGTATCACATACCACAACCCCCGGGTGTGGTAGTTCACACCTGTAATCCCAGCACTCAGGTGGCAGAGGCAGCAGGATTGCTGTGAGTTCAAGGCTGACCTGGACTACGTAAGGAGTTCACCGCCAGTTCAAACTACAAAAAAAAAAAAAAAAAAAAAAAGTGAAGGTTAAGAATCATAGCTCAATAAAAAAGAGGTCTGCAGTATTAAAAAACAAATCTATAGTAGTTGCCAAATGCGTTGACTTTTGCTTTCCTTTTAGGGGCAAACTAGTCTGGTCAGATACATGATCTCCTATGTAGTTTTATTTCAAGAGAAATGAGGTGATATTGGTACAGGATATTAAATTAAGGAAATACTTTTATATATTACTGACTTTATGCAGCCAGTGACAGTGTTAAGCAGAGGAGGAGAGGAACCCCCCAATTCAAGGACTCAGCCTAGCCCTGTGCGTCAGCCCTTCAGGGTTGTGGCCGCCTCTCATCTGTGTCTGCTCCCAGGCCCCAGCTGCAGATGTGAGCAGACCCTGCCTGCCTCTCTCACTTGCCTGACAATCTCATTGATCGCATGCCGAGACAGACACAGAGCACACTTGTGCGCAGACCGTCAGCTCAGGGAATTGGACCTCACAACTAGGTGTTCACAAAATGTGCTGAGCTAGGGGGTGGGGGTGGCGCACACCTGTCATCCCAGCACTCTGGACGGCTGAGGAGGAGGATCTCAAGTTGAAGTCAGCCTGGGCAATTTAGTGATTTACAGATCTTGTCTCAAAATAAAAAAGGGCCACGGATGTAGCTCAATGTGAAAGCTCTGGGTTCAGTTGTCAATATTGCACCAAAAAAAAAAAGGTTCTAAAATATATAAATCTGAGGGAAACAGAAGAATAGAATAGAGAAACCCAGTTTAGACAAAGGTTTAGGTGCTATTTCTTGAATTTACTGCAGGCCTCTGTGGCGGGACGCGTGTTCTGCTGTCTAGAGGACAAGTAGAAGCCATCAGATTGGGGCCCGGGTAGGAGAAGAGGCTCAGACTGGAAATTGGTGGTCTGGGCTGGCCCCAAGGGCCAGGGGCTGTGGATAAATTGCACACTTGATCTCCTGCAGGCCAGGGAGCTACACCTGTCTGCTTACCTCTCTACCCTGCCCATGGCTGTGGCTCGGCTGCTGTGCCTTCCCTGGAGTATCACCCTGTGTCCTGTGCCCTCCCCAGCCTCGGCTTTTCCCACGACCGGCCTTCCAAGGCAGTTCTTGGCTTCAGTCATCTGTGCATTAGTGCATGTTCGCAGGACACATTCCTCATGGGGAGTCGGTGCCTGCATGTCACACATCCTCGTTCTTTTTATGTCCCTCTCCTCATCACCTCCCTCCATCTCTTGGTCCCCTCCTTATTTGCAAAAGTTCTGTCTCCTTGTTTCCTGTTGTCTTATCTTTTGTTTTGCTTTTTATTTGGGTTTCTCATATAAGAGAAACCACATGATCCTTTAAAGCCCTGAGTTTGTTCTTGTGCCCCATGGGGTCCCGTGTCCTCCGTGTGTCTCTCAGAGTCCTCCAGGCCTGGCTCTGTCCCCTGAGGTGGGGCTGTGTTGTTGGTTTATTTTCTGTCTCCAGGCAGGTGCAGGTACCTCGCACGGATATGCTGCAGTGACCACTTTGCTCCTGCTGTGGGTCTGGAGTGTGGCTGGGCGGTGACTGTGTTTCTGTTGGGATAGAAGCGAGGGGCGGGGTGTGGTGGTTCCTCCTGGGTCAAAGGAGTTGTGGGGCTGGAGCATTTCCCGTTGAGTTCTCTGAGGAGAGTCTCCAAATCTTGACTGTGACATCTGACAGTGACACGAGGGTCACCTCTCCAGTTTTCCTTGTAATCTGGCCAGAGGCAGTTTAGGAAGTGGGTTGCTTCCTTGCTGATAATTTTATTTTTAGCAAGAAGCTATTCTAAGATTTCCTTTTTCTTCTTTATTTTGCCCAAACTGTCAGTTGGGTAGCAACAGACCTCTTGTGGAAAAGTGAACTAGTTGGCCTTTTATGGGCATGAGTTTGTAACCTTTTACAATACGAATCTCCTATCACTCCCTTCTTGGATGAGTGAGGAGGTGGACGTGTGTTGTCTGTGACCATGTGCTCCTCGGGTCAGTGCAGCGGTTCTGTCTGTTTTAATTCATTTTTTGGGCATCAGAGCTAGAGCCCGAGATCCTCGGCCACCAACCCCTCTACCACCACCCCAGCACCCCTGTTGCTGCTTCTCAGCCCTTGGCCAGCTGTGCCCTGACCACATGGTCCCTGTTTGGGATACCCATACAGTGCCGACAGGTGCGTGGCTTTGCTTTTCACGCACTGTATTTTCACTTGTGCTTGTAAAGGGTAGGCCATGTTCTTTATCTTCTACTTCTAAATTTACTGAGAGAGATTTGCATCTTTATCTCCTGCCCTGACACCTCCTGAAGAAGTCTTTCAGCTTGTGCTGATGGGAGGGAGGAGGCTGCTCTCCAGGGCACAGGGCCACCTCTGCCAAGACTGTGACTCGGGACAGGCTGTAGAGTTCCGCCGCGCTTTGCACACAAGTCCGCAAAAATCCATGGTGGCAGCTGTTACTCTATGGACTTGGGGTGCCGAGTCGGTGGGACTCGGGCCCAGGAACCCCAGGAAGGGTGGTCCTGTGTGAAGGTGCGAGGAGAGGGGTGGGTACACATGGCAGACCTGGTGTGTTGTGATCCATGAACCCTGAGAATGGAGACCAGACACCCTGCTCGGGTGCCAAGAAGGGTGGATGGCTACATGTAAATGGGTAGATTTCCACAGCTTGAAAATCTGGACGAGCCAGGTGTGGTGGTGCACACGTGTAACCCCAACATTTGGGAGGGTGAGGCAGGAGGGGTTGCCATGAGTTCGAGGTCAACCTGAAATACATACTGAGAACTTGTCTAAAAAAAGAAGGAAAAAATGGGAACAAAGCCTTTCTATATAAGTAGGGGAGAAGGTGGAGGGAAGGATGATATAAAATAACCATATACTGCAGTTATTCTGAATTTCCTTGCCAGGTAGAAGAGGCATTTGCTGTGTCCCACCCCAGGGGTGCAGAGGTGGTAGCACCTGGGTTTCTGCCCTGGTCATGGTGGCAGGCACCTGGGTAGGTCACTGACACTCGGGCACAGTTGTACCTGGAGAAAGGTCAGTGAGGAGAGGTGAAGGTGGAGGGTGTGGAATAAGGAACTGAGCACGTGCCTGAGGCAGGAGAGGGCCTGCCGCCCACCCATCCTCCCTGCCTCCTGTGCTCCTCAGCTGACCCAGTCCAGTTCCAGCTGGTTTGTTTTCATGGCCTTCTGGGCATGACATAATGGATGTGGAAAGCCCCACTGGATCACTGCTGGGTTTAACAGGAAAAAAAACCCAACACAGACACATTTGAAACTGACCCTGGTCACACTTTAAAACTGGTTTCTGTGGTGTCCATGGGATGGAACTGGTGACTCCTGGACCTTCCTCTTTTCCTGCCTGAGCCAGACACTGATCTGCCTCCTAGAACTTAAGGTGTGATGGGCAAAGGCTACGCTAAATAATCACATTCGTGGATATATGGTGGGAAACTTCGGAGCAAAGAACAAAATACACCAGGGATCAAGCTGTGGCTGTACCACCCTTAACTCGCACAACCTCCTCTGATTCCGGAAGCTAAGCAGGGTCAGGCCTGTGTAGTACTTGGATGGGAAGATCTCACTGTGTACTCCAAGCTATCCTGGAACTCACTGTGTAGCCCAGGTTGGCCCCGAATTTGCAGCAGTCCTCCTGCCTCAGCCTCCTGAGTGCTGGGTTTACAGACATATGCCACCATGCCTGACTCAAGGAGAACTCTGTAAGGTGGGTGGTTAAGGAAGGTAGTATTGAAGAATTAGCAGGCTTGGACAGGTGAGAGGCACACACTGCAGGAGAGGTCTGGAGAGGGGAGCAGCAGTATGTGCAGACATGGGGACAGGCAGGAGGACTTGGTAATAGGGAGAGATGGAGAAAGACCGCTGTGTTCAGAATGGTATGGATTGGGGCAGACCAGGCCTGTCAGCTCCGTCTGGGGCCCAGGAGGATGCCGTTCCTCCTCCCCCTTGGAGGGCTGTGCACAGCACACTGCACGGGGCCGCTGAGAAGACTCATCCAGCTTCCTTGTATTTTCCTGACTTTCTGGTACATGACCTCATGCATTGGGTTCCGAGCATTAAAAAGTGAGACTCCTTTTGGATATTTAACCTGAAGTTCTCCTACCACACTTCCCTCCTGCAGAGGGATTGAGGCCGCTTATGTGCATCGAAGTTGCTTAGAGTTTTCTGCAGTGTGTCTCCTGGACGCAGCCACTGCCTGTGGTGGACAGGCCTCCTGCGTCCTGCTCCGTTTGCCCCATTCTTCATTTGGCCACTCGGCTGACTCTCGGACCGAAGCTCTTCTTACTGTTTCCCAGTATAGAAGGGAAATTTAGGTCTCATTTTATATGGGTCAAGAGAAATCACACAGGTTTGTTCCAGTTCTGCTTCTCTTCTCATTGTGAGCATCATTTTATTCTTGATTTGCTTTTGAAATTTCTGTGCATATACACTTTGCCCCCAGGTGTCATAGAATGACCAGTCACTCCCTTTTAAAGTTTTTCTCCTCTGTCTAACAGAATTATGTTCTCTATATGAAGCACAGTGTTTCTTCTTATTCCCTCCCTAGCTTTTTCCAGGATGGGCTGAAAGCGGTAGAGAGCCTCAAACCTTCCATCGAGATGCTGTCCACAGACCTTCACACGGTGAGTGGTGTGCCTCCACCCCCCCCCATGCTTGTGAGACCAGCACTTTCCTTAAGCGTGCAGTTGTGTGTGGTGTCTAAAGGAGCCCCTTGTGCCCAGCAGAGGTGGTGCCCGTCCTCTGCCATGGCTGGGGGGAGGGGTGACCCAAGGGAGCTGTTCACCACAGACCTGGAGTGGAGGTGCTGTGAGCACCGACACCCCCAGTGCCACAGGCTGACAGTTCTCTGCTTTGTTTCTTAAAGATCAAGCAGGCCCAGGATGAAGAAAGAAGACAGCTGATACAGCTTCGAGATATTTTGAAGTCAGCACTACAGGTTGAGCAGAAAGAGGTGAGGGGATTTAATTTTGATGGAGTACCATTTTATCTGGCTGTGGTAACACATCTATAATCTCAGCTTCTGAGGAGGCTAAGACAGGAGGACCGCAAGCTCAAGCCCAGCTTGTGTGAATTAGAACTTGTCTCAAATGAAGAAGGGCTGGGGCTGCAGCTTCGGGTGAAGGCCCTGACTTTAGCCTCCAGTAGCCTGTGCCTCAGAGTTTGCCCCAGGCCTGTGAGTCCATGTCTCCTGGGGCTCCCTGCCACACCAGTAGTTCTCAGTGTCTCACGTCGTCCACTGCCATTTGTGCCATTCGTCTTTGCTCTGACCTCTGGTTTACTTGGCCTGACAAGTGTGGACCCTTGTGATGAGCACAGAACCAGTGACCTTCAGGGTCCTCTCCACTGGCCACTGTGTACAAGATGCAAGGGGCAGCTGCGTCTCGGCTGCATCCTGCGAGCGTATAGCCTGGCTTACTCCGCACCATCTCACATAGTGATGTCTATATGTGCTTACACACTGGCAGTTTAGGAGGCATCCTGAAAAAAGCCACTAGCCAGGAACATTGTAAGGGTGATTTTAGGACATATTCAATGCAGTGTGAATTTTTCCTTCCCTTGAAACAAGGTCTCACTTTGTTGCCCTAGGCTGGTTTTGAGCTCTTGGGCTCAGTGATCCTCCTGCCTCAGCCTCTTAAGTAGCTAAGATAAAATGTGATGTGAGCTCAGATACACTTCCTTGGTAATAAGAGACTGCATCTAAATGTTGCCTACTAGGTTTTAGATAAATGGCTGTTGAATTACCTAATAGAGCGTAGTATTCACTGTTGGCATTTTGTCTTAAGTTCTTATACTATAACTGAATATTATTGTTTTTCTCCCAAATGCATTTACCTTTTGTGACCGAAGTCTAGGAGAGTAAGTAGTTCAGTTTTTTTAATAAATCGGAGAATTTTGCATGCTTTGTTCATGAACTACAAAAGTACGCTTTTTTTTTCCCCTTTGTATAGGTTAATGGCTAGTGGCACTTTAGATTTTAACCTTCTGCTGTCATAGTAGACTTTACTAGAGCCCATGGAGTTGGAATGCGCAAAGGGGAGTTTGTAGAGTTTGTTCTTGCGTTGTTGTTGCGTCGTGAGGACGAAGCACTTACTCCCTGCCTGCTGCCCTGGATTTGAGTGTTCTTTCAGCTCCTCAGAAGCTGCCCCTGGCCTCCCCCGGGTCCAGCCAGAGCCCCTTCTCCCCGACCTCTTACCATGGTGGGTTCTTAGATCGGCCAGACTGAGGCTTTGGCTGTGGGCTGGCCACCCGGAGCTTGGTTGGGCGTCCATTCGGGTGAAGAAGGCTGTTGCTGGTCACCTTGAGGGTCCTGAAGGGTGATGACAGGTTCAGTTTATGTTAGTTTCTCTTCTCTGTGAATTTTAAATTTCACACAGAGTTTAGCTTCAGATTTGTTTGTGTGTTTTGACTGATTCAAGAGATGCTTGATTCTGGGGTGGGTGTGATGAGGCGTGACTGTAATCCCAGCACTTGGGAGGCTGAGGCAGGAGCATCATTGAGAGTTCAAGGCCCAGCTGGACTACATAGCTGACATAGCTGACTACATAGAGACCTTGTCTCTAAAAAACAAAAAAGAAATACTTTTGTCTAAAGAAAAGGATAAAACAGAAATGTACCTTCCTGTGGCCTACACCTGCTCTGTGGAAGAAAGCACCTGTGCTGCAGATTTCTGCAGGGTCTCTTCTCCCCGAGTTAATGGACATGTTTCCGGTTGTGCAGTCTGTCTTTGACAGGTCTCGCAATCATACGGACGAGCAGGCCCTTGCTACTTCCTTTCTCTGAGTTATCCAGCCATGTTGGAAGCCAGCTCTCGTGTGAAGTGCGGCCCTTGCGGGAGGAGGTGGGAGTGGGGACTGTCCCATCCCAGGACGCACTGCTACTTGGGTCACCTGAGGCCTGCGTGCTGTGGGGCTGGGCCGGAGGGGTCTGCTTGCTCAGCGTCACTCATGGGTCTGGCGGTGGGCAGCCTCAGCGTTGCGTGGATGCTCAGGTGAGGGTTTGTGTTTCTTAGAGCTTAGGAGGTCAGTGCTGGACACTCCTCTTTATAGGTGAACGGCTCAGCACAGTGACACAGGCTGTGACACAGGCCATGCTCCCTCCACGGATCTGCAGATTCGGTCTCTGCTAGAATCCCAGTGGCCTTTTCGTAGTAATTGACAAGCTGATTTTAAAAATGTCTTTTGAGACTTGGGCATCCAGGTGGCCCTGGGCCACTTGTCCCTGGTGTGTGTACTGTGCCACCTGGCTGCAGCGACTGTCCTCCCCTCTGCCCCTCATGCGGGCGAGGGCCGGGCTGCCCTCTGCCCTCTCTGTGTCTCAAGGGTAGAACCCTTTGCCTCGGGCACCTCCCTTCCACTCCGCTGGTTCTTGGCCACTCCTTTAAGGCTCACTTCTTCCAGACTCCCGGGCGCTTCTCCATCAACTCTTGGGATCTTGAGTATTCTTATTCTCATTCCAGACCGTTTTGCTGTTCCTGCTGTAGTTCTTGTTGTCCAGGTGTGTGCAGGGGTTCTCTGAGGTTGGGCAGTGCTTGCTGTGATGGGGAGCCCAGCCCTGTTGGAGGGTGTCCCTGGTGAGGCAGCAGGAGCGCTCTGTTCCCCTCTCCGCTGTTGTGGTGAGCAGCCCCGCGCCCCGAGCAGGGCACTGACCTTTGCTGTGTCTCTGTTTCTTCCTGTTACAGCAGAACAGGCTCGAGCAGGGCGAGCTTTCAGTAAACAGAAATAGGCATATCGAGCCCTCGCCGGCTCCCCCGGGCCATCTTTGTTCTCGCCGTGCTCTGCCACGTTCCTGTGGTCGGCGGGAATCTTCAGTGCCAGCCCCCGCGGCCCTGTCCCCCAGCTGGGGCTGTCTCATGTCATTTGTTGCACACCTGTTGGAGGTTGGACCCTGGGCTCGGGCCCTGGGATTGCTCACGGGTACTGGCCTTAAGATGCTGGTCGGTGGAGTCCCTCAGAGCCCCGGGCTGACCGGCTCCCTGGTCAGGATGGGGAGCAGCCTGGTTCCGCCTGTGCCTCCCACCTTCGAGACTGAGAAAGTTTGGGAGGGAATAGTGGGCCAGTGCCAATAGGTGCCAGGTGTACACACACACAGCCGTGCTCTGTGTTCACTGTCTTACCAGCTACTGTTCCTTGTCCAGGAGAGAAACTGAGGCAGAGAACCTGTGCAACTTGTCTGAGCATGAATCGGAAAATGGTCTTGCTGCCTTGCCTAAAAACCGCCCATTACATTCTCTTTCCTGATGCTGCTTTGCCCTTTGGGAGCTGCAGCTGTCACTGGGGACTTAAAGTTTAGGGAAGTAAAGCCTTCTCACGTCTGAGGGCTCATCTTTCTGTGGATTACAAGTACTAACTGTTGACAGTTCCTCCTCCAGGCTGGTGATAGGTGGCTTTTATGAGATCCTGGGTGTGGGTTTTATGACCCTTTCTTGGTGTGGTGAGAAGGGGAGAATTGAAAAGTAACTTCAGGCAGATGTGGTCCTTGTGTATTGCTTTTTAAAGAAATCAGCATCTGGAGAGTGTGTTAAAAAGCAAATTCTTGATCACTTTTTAGGACTCCCAGCTTCGCCAGAGCACAGCTTACAGCTTACATCAGCCTCAGGGAAACAAGGAGCACGGCACAGAGCGGAACGGCAATCTCTACAAGAAGAGCGACGGGTAGGTAGAGCTGCTGGCTGTGGATTGAAGCATATGTTCCTGACCTCCTACACCTGACATATGTAACCATTTGGGTTTTTTCCTATTTATCTGTAAGGATCCGAAAAGTGTGGCAGAAAAGGAAATGTTCAGTGAAAAATGGTTTCCTGACCATCTCCCACGGTACTGTAAGTATCTCTCAGTCCTTGCTGCATGTCCTTAGGTGGTCTGGCTCTGCACCAGGTGACAGCAGAAGACACGGCTCTGTGTGCATTGCTGCGTGAGGGCGGCACTTGGAGCAGGTGTCCTGTCAGAAGAAGTTCTTTGTATTCTTGACCAGGTAGCCTGTACTAGCTTTCGCTATGGTGGCACCTTGTTACTTTCCTTTGTTTCAGCCGAGCGTGGTGGCTCACACCTGCAGTCTCAGCACTTGAGAGGCAGAGGCAGGAGGATTGCCAAGTTCAAAGCGAACCTGGACTGCATAGTGAGCTCAGGGCCAACTCACTATAGAGCAAGACCCTGTCTCAACAAAAAAGGGTACTTGGGCCAAAGATTTAGCTCAGTGGTCCTGGTGCCTATCTTGCAAGTGCAAGGGCCCGGGTTCAATCCTTGGTAACCTCGTACAACAGTACTGGGCATGGAGACTCATGCCCACCAGCAATCAGTACCACATACCACAGTGCCAGGCATGGTAGCTCAGCCAGTAATCCCAGCACTCAGGAGGCAGAGGCAGGAGGATCGCCAAGGCTGAACTATAAAGTGAGACCCTGTCTCAAAAAAAAGAGAATACTTTCCATTGCTCCGCAGTCAAGAGTAACTGATAAGCCACGTATCTTGAAAGCCTATCACCTCCAGAAACCATAAAATGGTGATCGGCTCCCTCAACAATCCTGTTCTTGGAAATTAACATCTCACTAGGGAAGATGTCTGCTTTTCCATGATGGGAAGAATGTTTAAGTGGTCAGAATTCTGGGAATCAAATTGAAGGAGAAAAGTGATTTCAGTGACTTTATTGTAGACATCTCACATGTTCCTCCCACCTTCACGGGGCTCTTCTTCCCTTGTCATGTTTAAAAGAGCATACACAAGAAAACAGCACTGTGTGTGTTGAACTTAAGAAGATCGAACCTGAATAGAATCGTGGACCAGTCTGGCTTTGACAGTCCAGGAACCTCACCTGCAGTCTCTAACGCAGCCTTCACACCAGTACTCTTTCCCATGGTGGGCTGCGTGTCCTCAGGTGGGTCTGGCTCTGGGACTTGCCCAGGGTGAAGGCACGTTGTCCCTTCCCCTGGTTTGAGCTGGGCTGGTGAAAACTGCAGAGGCTGGGAGACAGTTTGGGAATCGTCTCAGTGCTGGGCGCTGTCCTCCTGGCATTGACGAGTTGCATCTCTTTCTCAGTGCGCAACAGGCACCTTGAGCATGGTGGCGCTGGTCATGAGTATGATGTTGGTGACCCTGGGAGAGCCAGGGTGGGACAGGAGCACAGAGAGATTCTTCAGAGGTCAGTGCTCAGCGTAAGGTCCTGAGAATCAGCAGTGCTCAAGATTTGGGAGTAACGGGAGGAAGCCCCATTCAAAAGATGTCCCAGACAAAGGATTTTTGCAGATTCTGTTAAGCAAAAAGTGGGAGATGAGGCAACATGGAGCAAATTAGTGTGCAGGATCTCTGAGCACCATCTCTTGGTGACCTCTGGGCTCAGTGGACTGTGTCTCTTGGCTAGACAAATGGAAGTCCTTCCCTTTTCCAGAATGCAGCCTCCACACTGCTGTGGCCCACCCACTTCTGGGGTGTTACTGCTGTCCCCCAAAGCCCCATACGGTCCCAGGTGAAACTTTTTCAGAGGTGGCTGATCAGAGTGTGACCCTGGAATTGATTCACGGTGCAGTGTGAGGATCAAGGGCTCTTATTCCCCTGAGTAGCCCGAAAAGACATGAGGACAGAAAGAGCTGTGATCATCCCCTGTTACTTTGGCACCTCTGCCCACCATAAACTGTTTCTCCTCTGCGGTGCCCCTTTGCCAGACTGCCTCGGGCTGGCCAGCTATGGACTGAAACCTCTACAAACTGTGAGCTGAATGAACCTCTCCTCTTTTACTTTGAGTGCTGGGTGTTGTCTCAGCAAGGGGAGTAACTGAGACACGAGGTGCAGTCTGTCTTCTGGGGGGCTCTTTCCAGATAGATGTGCAGGTGTATGTGGGGGGAGTGCTGTAGAGGACAGGGCACAGATGAAATTAACCATGTCTCATCTTTAAAATTAACAGCGAGATCAAGAGATGACTGGTTTCCCCGTTGGTCTAAACACTCCGGATTCTGTGATTATGTTTCAGTTTCTAGTTATTTGTTATTATTTGTTCTAATTCTGGTTTACCACTTTGATATATAAAATAAAGATCAAGGTTCATTTTTTCCTCTGACACATCTCAAGTTGCTGGAGAAACACATTTGCTTCATTGATAGTCCCTTGAGGTCCAGGGCCTCGGGTCATGCCAAGCTGGTGTGAACACAGAGGGGACCGGGCCTGGAGACCCTGTGCTGGCAGCGTGGCTCACCCCGAGTCTGGTGCTCGAGCTTGCTGTTAGGAGATGAGGAGGCACCCTCGTTAGGTATGAATTGGTTGCCCCAGTTTCTGGCATCTGCAGCACAGTTGTCACCAGCTCCAGGATGCCGACAGCTCAGCCTTTCACACAGTGCCCGTGCTCCCTGAGTGCTCTGTGTGCTGAGGGAAACCCTCTCCAGGGACTCTCCACATCTGGAAACCTCGCCAACCATTAGCAGCCACTTTCTGCACTTCCCAGCTACAGGATAGTGGTGAGTCGTGTCCTGGCCACCGCCCCACGCTGTGCAGAGACAGCCACTTTCCAGTCCCCTGCACAGGCGCTGAGTGACCCTTCCCTCCCTCTTCTGTGTGTCGTGCTATGAGCCCTGGGAGTGGGAGTGCTGGGCCCTCCTGACCTGGCACGTGCGGGGTTTGCCCAGGCTGGAAGGGAGATCCCCGGCAGCCATGGCCAGTGCTTCCTGGCACCTGAGGGAGTGGTGCGTGGATGAAATTCAGCAGTGTTGCCCCCCAGCAAGGGCTCTCGGACAGTTAGAATGAAAAGTTGTAAAGTCTTAATGAATTGGTAAAGTAAAACTCTTTTCAACAAGCCTAACGAAAGGCCGGGGATTTAGCTCAGTGTTCTGGCGCCTGTCTTGCAAGTGCAGAGACCCAGGTTCGATCCCCGGTAACCACATGCAATACTGCATCACGCCCAGCAGCAACCAGTACCACATACCACAGTGGAGCCCGTGGTGCTCACGCCTGTAATCCCAGCCCTCGGGAGGCAGAGGCAGGAGGATTGCTGTGATGTGAGTTTGAGGCTGAACTCAGGCAGCCTGAACTACAAAGTGAGACCCTGTCTCAAAAACTTACAAAAAAAAAAAAAAAAAGCCTAACCAATTGGCAAAAAGTAGACTGACAAGATTGAGTTGGGAGAATCACTAGTAACCTGTGTCTTCAAGACCAGCGCCAAGGCTGACCTCTTCCCTCCCCCTGACTTTTCCAGGAACCAGGGCATCTCAGATTAGGTCTTTAAGGAGCACTAATAATCCTGTGAGTTAGATAAAATTGCTGACATAGTCATGGCACTCTTTCTTCCAAATTGCAGCGTGAAAGGAAATTAATGGGTAGAATTTTCTCCCACTTTTCATGTAGTGTTGCAGTGAACTAATAATCTGAATGGGCAAACAGCAAATAGCTATTTATTATTGGTCTGAAACTAAGAACAACGATGTTGCTTAAGATCAGTGGCTTGTGTGATTTTGTTGGTATAATTATTCCTAATCCACATAAAGGAACTGATCTTTTCTGTATTTTGTGAGGGGTTTTGCTGTAACGAAGGTAGCCTGTCTGAGGGTAGAATGAACAATGTTCTCTATACCATGGGGAAGCAGAACAGTTAACAGTTAGAGGCAGGGAGGCTTGTGATCATGCTAATGGTGGCTCTTTGCTGCCCAAAAGGTGAGTCTGAGTAAGTGGCTGCCTTCTCTGGGACCAAGTCCAGCCTGGCAGCCCGGCAGCCATGTAAGCACATGAGCCTTGGAACAGGATTGCCGTAACTGGGGCCTGGCCTCTGTGCTGCAGGCTGCAGAACACCAGTCCTGATTTCGTTTGTCCAGGCAGTATCCTTACCTATAACATTTAGTGATTCCTACCACAAAGATTCAGAGCCAGGCAGTGGGGCACGTCTATAATCCCAGGACTCAGGGAAGGTGAGGCAGGAGGACTGCAGCTTAAGGACTTAGTGAGACCTTTTCTCAAAGTCATTACCTAGAAGAGGACTGGTTACATACCTCAGTACAGATCCTGGGTTCAATCCCCACAAAGGGCGTGGCAGTTAGAAATGCTGGTTGAACTGACTGATGAAAAAAATGCTTACAATGCTGCCTCACAGAAGTGCAGACTAGTGATAAATGAGCAGGTGAGGCTCTTCTCACTCAGCCCTCGTCGCGTCTCCGTGGTGCTCTCATTCACTGTGGGCACTGACTGGCCCTTTGCCCCTGTGTCTCCGGACAGACGCTGCAGTCTGAAAATAGCCCTGGAGCTCTGGGTCTCTGTCATGATCACAGGACGGTCAGAGTCACATGGCTGGACACCTGTTGCTGTGACTGGTTGCATCCAGGTGTGTCATTCGTGTGTTGAGTTCTGGTGAGCCCGTTGTCCCCTGAGTAAAGACCCACGGTAGATGGTACTTTGGCTCACCGCTGTCCAGGTTTGCAAGATCAGGAGGCACGCAGGCTTCTAAAGCTGTGTCTGACAGTCCCAGGACTCTCTCAGGAATCTCCATGAGGTGGAAAAGATCTGTCCAGAGGAGTTCAGATCACTCCAGCCACAAGCCCAGAGAGCTGAGGACTGGCCCGTTCAGGCAGCTGCTGAGTGCCCCTCACTCTTTATCAATCCCACGTCCTGTTTACTGCAAGGATTGGTGCTGTTTTGAGGAGGATCCTCCTCCTGCCCTGCAGAGTTAGAATCAAGAAACCCTGGCCTGTGAATGCAGGGGTCACGCAGGCCTGCCCTGTTCCTGGGCTGGGTTCACCCCACATCCGAGCAGCTTGTGGTTGAAACGGGGAGATGAGAACTATTGAAGTGCACCATATTTTCCTTTGATCTTTCCTTTAACATTTGTTAGGTAAGGTGAGTCTGCCTGTGTTTGGAGAAGTCTCAAAGAGTTCTGGGGGGTTTTTTTTTGCAGTACTGGGGATTGAACTTGGGCCCTTGTGCTCTGAGGTAGGCACCTTACCACTTGAGTTAATCCCCAGGCCCTCTCAAAGGTTTCTAACTCACTTCACATTTACAATTTTTCTTTCTGAAATTACCTTCTTATCTTGCTCCCTTTGTGTTTTAGGGCTAAGAGTAATACCTTTTAAAACTAAGAGAACAACCATGCCTACCTTGGAAGCATAAGGGCCTGAGTGTGATTCGCACTCCTGCAGAAAAAGCCCTAAAAGAATGACGGTTTTTGACATAGGTCTGACAAAAGTGTGTTTTGACCCCTGGTGTATGGGTTGGGAACATGTCTAAGGAAGTGCGTTTTGTTGAAACGTATCTTGTCTGCTGTCACTTTAGAAAGCGGGGAGGTCGCCATGCCTCCACTCTCACGCTGAGATCACTTTTCCTGGAAGTGAGCACTGTGCTCAGGAAAACTCATCAGAGCATCATACCTGGGGCCACAGTGCCTTTGGGAGATGCGGAGCTCGCATTGCAGCTTTGGTCTCAGGGGTCCCCCCTCGCCCGGGTTCTGCACACACCAGTCTGTGTTCCTGCACGAAGGCCCCCACCAAGCCGAGGTTGAGGGACTGAAGTTGCCTCCTGCAGACTGGCTTTGCAGACCAGGCAGTGCAGCCCGCCCTGGCTGTGTCTCCCGGAGAAATGACCCAGGCGGTCTCACTCCTCTCTCCTGCCCTGTCCTTTGTCGCACGCAGGCTAACCGGCCTCCCGCAAAGCTCAACCTGTTGACCTGCCAGGTGAAGACCAACCCCGAGGAGAAGAAGTGTTTCGACCTCATCTCACGTAAGGCGCTCTGGGGTTGCTGTGCACGGGGAAGTCTTGTCAAACGTGCTTCTGGGGTGTTGGTCCCATACCTGAGACTGGTTCTGGAAGAGCAGCGCCCTTTGCCAGCGCGCTGCCTGCTCTGTTTTCCCAGCAGGGCTTCCGGCTCAGATCTCTCTGGCTGAGCACTGCACGTGGAGAAACAGCCCTGTCCACGGCTCTGTAAACCTAGACTCTGCACGCTGTCTGCTCTCCCACTGAAATAAGACCACTGCAAAGTGTTTATGGCTTTTTCTTTTTGTTTTATTTATTGAGACAGGATTTTGCTATGTAGTCAGTTGATGCAAGCCTTGAATTCACTGTATAGCTTAGGCTGGCCTCAAGTTTGTGGTGATCTTCCTGCCTCAGCCTCTCTCCTTCGATTGCAGTTGTGCATGATCACACCTGGCTCAGCTTTGTTTTTCAATTTTTGTTTTCCAAAGCTTCTCCATCATGCACCAGTACTATGTTAGAAATGTTATAAACATGGTAGTAACTCGAAGGGAGCCCTTGGAAGTGAAGTTTGGGAAACAGTTTACCTTCCCACCACAGCATTTGTCTTTCCACTTCTGTGCGCTACATACACACGCGCACACGAATATGGGATCACCAGGAATTCAGCACTTCATTGCATTTGCAGAGGACACCACTGGCCTGTGTGGCCTATGTGACATGAGTGGAAGGCGCTGTCGTCCTGACCTTGGCCCCCAGTAGGAGTGTTTGCTCTTTCAGAATCTGTCACCTTGTGACGTTTGTTGCCTGGGAGGGTGAGTGCACCCCTCAGACAAGGGAACCACACCAGAGAGCACTGTGGGTGCTGCCACCAGGACGCAGCTCCCTGTGGTGGAGGATCACGTGTACCTCAAGAGCCTGCAGCAGAGGGTGTTCTCACTGAGATGTTCTGAGGCTACCTTCTCCATCACACATCAGTGTGCGAATTAGCCACTGGCTTCCCTGACTTCCCTGGACTGACTGGAAGTGGCTCTGCCTAAGGCACAGGGTGCCATCCTTTCCTCCCAAGTCATGGCTTCCTGGGACCTCCGAGTCCCTCCAGCTGGGACTTGGGCTACGATCCGTCGCTCCCAGGCCCAGGGAGTTTGTGCACGTGTGTTCGCTCCTCAGTAACAGAAGAGATCAAGGAAAACCTGTTACCCTTGCTGTTTAAAAAAAAAAAAAAAAAGAACAGGAGGGCAGCATGGTGTGGGGAGAGAGAGTCAGGCCAGGAGTTAGGAGACCTGGTGCCACTCACCTCTCAGGCCATGGCCTCTGCCCAGGCAGCTCACAGAGCTGTTCTCAGGAGCAGGGTGCTTTCAGGGTGAAAACCACAACTGGAAGAACACTGGAGCCTGTTCACTTTTGGGTATAGTTTGTTGTGTGTCCCTAAGAGGAGCTCACTGCTTGGCACTACTGTGCACATGGAGAAGTCAGGTGTTCTCCCTTTTTCCTTTTCAAATTTAATTTTTTAAAAACTATTTTGGCCAGGTGTGGTGATTCCTGCATGTAATCCCAATACTCAGAAGGCAGAGGCAGGAAGATTGCTGTGAGTTCAAGGCTCACCTGAGCTACATAGTGAGCTCAGGGCCAGCCTGAACTAGAAAGTGAGATCCTGCCTCAAAAAAGCTAAAAATATAAAATAAAAATGTTTGGACTGGTTGTGTATCTCTCCCTAGCTTCCTGTAGTGTAGATATCTTAGAACAGTTACCCAGCAGTGCATGGTGCACCTTATCAGCCATGTGAGAAGTTAGGAAAGCCCGGCAGTCGGCACTGGCACGGTGCTGTGGTCTTGTCTGGCCCAGGTCTTACCGGTATTTTACTAACGTCCTTCCTCCCCAGCACTGCCACCCCCCCAGCCTGAATTGTAATGAGTTGTCACTTCTGTCCTCTCTGCGGTCTTACCCTCACCTCTCAGGATCTAGACACCTTTTGAAGCATATTGACCAGTTCTGTGTCAGCTGTCCCTCCATTTGGTTTCCCACATGTTTTCTCATGATTGAACCAAAGATAGGAGATTTTGGCAAGGATAGTGCAGAACCGATGCTGTCATCTCACACGCCCAGTCTTTTGCACACAGAGGGGCCAGCAGCCTGCCGAAGCCTGTAATGCACCGGTGGTACCCTGGGGGGGGGGGAGCATTTTAGTGCCACTGTTCCTAGGCAGGATCCCATGGCTTTGGCTGATGCAGTGCAGGACTCCCATAGATATTATTCTTACAGAAAGAACACCAGAGAGCATGCAAAATACTCCCTTTAGAACAGGCTTCTGTTATTTTCAGGGGACCCAACGCTCACTTTCTGGGGGCAATGGCAACTCTGTAGTGATTTCAAAAGTAAACCTTTCAGGGGCCGGGAGTTAGCTCAGTGGTTCTGGCGCCTGTCTTGCAAGCGCAAGGGCCCGGGTTCAATTCCCCGGTAACCACATACTATACTGGGCGTGGAGACTCACACCCAGCAGCAACCAGTACCACATACCACAGTGCCGGGCGTGGTGGCTCACGCCTGTAATCCCAGCACTCGGGAGGCAGAGGCAGGAGGATTGCTGTGATGTGAGTTGGAGGCTGAGCTCAGGGCCAGCCTGAACCACAAAGTGAGACCTTGTCTCAAAAAACCTAAAAAAAAAGTAAACCTTTCAGTAGGCTGATGATAATTTCCTTCAGACAACTCCAGTTCTGGGAGCCATGTCCAGAAACAGGGCAGGTGTATGAGTTAGCATTACAGAGCCACAATTACTGGGCGAGGGCAGACATTTGAATGCCTGAGGGAGTATTTGATTCTGTACAAATCATTCATTTCCTAGCAAGGGCTGAGATTATTCCTGCAGTTAATTATAAACCACTTTCTTTTGGAACTGTGTGTGGATCACTGACTGGGCTCGCCATGATGTGTTTCCTCTTGGTCACAGATGACAGGACGTACCACTTCCAAGCAGAGGATGAACAGGAGTGCCAGATGTGAGTGGCTTAGGGTGGGGCTCAGGGTGGCCCAGACCTTGTTCTTGCTGTGACACTGTGCCACCATTGCTTGTCTAGATGGATGTCTGTGCTGCAGAACAGCAAGGAGGAGGCTTTGAACAATGCGTTTAAGGGTGACGATAATACAGGGGAAAATAATATCGTCCAGGAGCTGACCAAGGAGATAATCTCGGAGGTGCAGAGGATGACAGGCAACGACGTGTGCTGCGACTGTGGAGCACCAGGTGACCAGGCTGGCGCAGCCCCCCCACCCCCCGCGCCTGGGACATTCCAGTTCCATTCTCAGTCACAGAAGCCATTCATTGATTTTCACTTCCACTTCAAACATGAAATTAAATGCAGCTCAGCCTGAGTTCATCCCCATTACACAAATGCTTAATGAGCTGTGCAGACCGCTGGGAGGGGGCGACAGGACGTCCCTGCCTGTCCCTGAGGGCAGGACCTGTGAGTGGCATGAGGGAGACAGAGATGTCAGTTGTCCTGAGAAATGAGAACTGAAAAGCGTCGCATGGGGAGTTGAGGTCATTAGTCCCCTGTGGCTTCTGAGAGGCTGCGGGGATGCTAGATGAGCCTGGGGTTTCCTTCAGCCTCTCTGGGTCCTACTCTGTAGACCTAAGATAACTCTGACTTGCCTGGGTGTGTTCATGCACCCAGTAATCCACCCTCCCCAGCACTTGGGAGGCTGAGGTGGGAGGATCACTATGAAACCAGCCTGGGTTACATAGTTTGAGGCTAGCCTGGACTAATGGTGAGATCCCCATCTCAAAAATAAAATAAAAATGAATGAATAAATTTTAGTTTAGGCTGGGCAACTTGGCAAGATGCTGTCTCAAAATTATAATAAATTAAAAGAGGCTGGGGATGTAGCTTAGGGTACAGGCCTTGGATCCAGCTCCTAGCACCATATACAAAGAAACAAGTAACTTTCAGTCATTGTCAAGAGCTATAAGTTTCTTAAGATGCCAGTTTCCTGTAAAATTCGGGAACAAGTCACTCTACACTGTCATATTCAGTGATGCGAGGCATTTTGTTTCATTTTGATAGCGCATCCCAGAGGCTGCATTGTAATGGGCATAGTATCACTGTTGTGTTTGGTGGTTCTGGGGATGAAACCCAGGGATTTACTTATGCTAGGCAAGTGCCCTACCACTGGGGTATGTCTCCCACCCTTTGCACCTTGAGACAGTCTTGCTAGGTCGCTCATGCTGGCCTCAAACTTGTGACCGTCCTGCCTCAGGTTGTGAGTAGCTGGGACTATAGTTCATACCACCATGCCTGGTGTCACTATTTTTCCAACAAGTATTCTGGTTCATTTGTTTTATAGTATTGGGGATTCAATCTAGGGCTTTCATAATGAGCTACACTCCCACCCCTTTTGTATTTAGGGGTGAGCCACTGAGACAGGCTCTCGCTGTGCAGTTCAGGCTGAGTTTGAACTTTCTTTGTGGCCCAGGCTGGTCACAAACTTAATGCCGATCTTTCTGCCTCAGCCTCCCCAGTGCAGGGATCACAAGCATGCACCACACTTAATTTAACAAGTAGTATTTTTTAAATGTTTGAAAAGTTGCCTTCTTTTAGTTAGGATGAAAGGACCCTGGGGGTGGCCTTGCCAGAATGTCAGTTACCTTTTTGTGCCTCCAGTTCTGGGCCTTTCTATTAAAAAACACAACCAAAATAGAGTGGACACTTGAGAAATGCCATTAGGTTCCTATTCCCCTGAGAGCTATAATTGGCCTTAGATTTATTAAGAAATGTCTTCTGGGCAGGAGATGAGGTGGTGAGAGTAAATTGTGAATTGTGCTCTTTCTTGAGAAGAGATAAGAGCAGCAGGCTATGCAGATGTCTGCAACACTGGTACAGAAGTCAGAGGTAGTGCTCGGGCATGCGAGGGCACAGGCTGCCTGGGTCTGTGCACTGTGGAGCTTCTCTCTACACCTCAAGGCCCTATATGATATGAAAATGCTCTATGGGGGCCGGGATTTAGCTCAGTGGTTCTGGCACCTGCTTTGCAAGTGCAAGGGCCTGGGTTCAATCCCTGGTAACCACATACAACAATGCCGGGCCTGGAGACTCACGCCCACCAGCAATCAGAACTACATACTACAGTGCAGGTGTGGTGGCTCACGCCTATAATTCCAGCACTTGGGAGGCAGAGGCAGGATTGCTGCGAGTTCAAGGCTGAGCTGAGGGCCAGCCTGAACTACAAAAGTGAGACCCTGTCTAAAAAAGAAAATGCTGTATGATTTCTGTAGCTCTAATGATGCTGACTGTTAGTGCTGCCTGCACAGTACTGTAGTGGATATTCTCTGTTGCCTTCCCCATCCGCAGCCAGTGTGTCTCACTCAGGTCCATCCCTTGTGAGAAGCAGAGGGCAGAGCACCTGGTGCTGCTTCTGCCCTACTCCACCGGCCTGGTCAGGGTGGGGGAAGGTGCATCTTGTTCCAGTAGGGGCCCACGGTCAATCCAGAGCCCTGTGTCCTGTACCTCATGTGCTCACAGGACCTGCCTCTGGAGGGGCGAGAAGACGGGGGAGCCGTGCAGGTGAGGAGAGCAGGGAGGACTGACTGACTTGTGCTTAGATGTGGATTGCATAGTAATCGGTGCTAATTCTGCACATTGAAAATTCCAGCTGTGTCAGAAGTCAAGCTCATGTTCTGATCTCCATATTCAGGAACCAGGCAGGAAGTGTGCTCCTGGCCTTTTCCTGGCTGCACACTCAAGTTTTCCCTGTCCTCTTTGGCAGATCCCACGTGGCTGTCCACCAACCTGGGCATCCTGACCTGCATTGAGTGTTCCGGAATCCACCGTGAGCTGGGGGTCCACTACTCCAGGATGCAGTCCCTCACCTTAGACGTGCTAGGGACATCTGAGCTGTTGGTAATGTTCACATTCTTGATGTCTGGGTTGTAGTTACAAGAGCAGAAAGCTGAGATTTTATCTGGCATTCTAATCCATTTGGGTTTCCCGAAATACCGGTGGGCTGTGGGTGGTTATGTGGCCAGATGGGTTTGGGTAATTAGAAGCCCATTGATAATTCCTCCTCAGTGCCAGACAAGTAGGGACACTCCTTGTAGCAAAACATTATTCTGAAATACAAAAATAGGAATCGAACCCAGATTTCTGGTGTGAGAGTGCGGAAGTGGAGTAGGCCGGTAGTGTGGTCCACTTTCTCCACCTATGACAACACGCACAGAAACCAATGCACAAAGACAGGAGTTTGTTCTGAGTCCTCAGCTGCGTCTGACCGGGTCCCTTCTGCTTGGTCCCTTCTTGCCTGTCCCTTTCAGCAGAGATACTGGTCTTTGTTTCAATTGCTGCTTCCCTAAAAAGCCTTTTACTTTTGGTTTGGCTTCAACACAGAAGCCTTGTAACAAGAGGACCTGGGAGCATGTTCCCTGGAGGACTTTCTGACGACTGAGGCAGCTGCCCAGCCAAGTAAGAGTGAATCAGCCTCAATCTATGCTCCTGGCCCCCCAGAACCTGAGTTCCAAGTTCCTCAGGGTCCCGTAGGAAGCAGTGCTTAAATTCCTTCTCCAGGGCTGTGTGTCAAACAGAGCATAGGAAGTGGGTGTCGGCTGCCGTTGATTGGAATGTCAAGAGCAGGATCTCAGCTGACAGCACGCGAGGTTAGTGTTCCCTGCGTGGCGCCATGAGTCTCCGCGATGAGTCTCTGAGTTTGCGTCCTCCCTGATGGTGCTGCTGAACTTGGCCTCCCGGTCTACGTTCCTGGAAGTTAGAGTGTGGAGAAGCCGGAGTGGGTCTGGAGGTGGTAGGAGCAGCCCCGGTGATGCCAAGAGTGGAGACTAAGCTGGGCACAGTGAGGCCCCTGTGCACTCTGTCACTTAAGGTGGCTGTGCCATCTCAGGGTGGGTGATGGTGGTGTACATCTGAGGCCTCAGTGTTTTTGAAGAAATACAGATTATCTCAGTAAACACTGATCAGCGGTAGCAGTTGCTAGTTGTACTGATTTGTTTACAGCACGATAAGCATTAAGGGATTTATGGTAAATCATAAATTGGCAGTTGACATTTTGCAGAGTACGTTTGGGTGTGAGCTCATTTGACTGTGACAACTTGATGTCCTTGGAGTGTTATCCTTGCTTTCCCCAGGAAGATACAGGCTTAGAATGTTTTCATGTACCTGACACCCTGTCCCTTTTCAGAGGCTCCCCAGGGGAGGGCCCCTTGTCTCTACCCCACACTCAGCTCAGAGGAGCCTGGGCCACAGACCCTGTGTGCACTGGGTCATTGGGCCTGTGACTGCTCAGCCCCGCTGCCCACCTCCACAGGTGCTCAGCAGTCACTCTGGGAGGAAAACACCCTGGACTGCAGCATGCCCTTCCCTGTGGGTTAAGTTCTGCTGTGACCAGGAGATGCAAGTGACTCACAGGAAGTCCTGAACGTGGATTGGGATAAGATACTGAGTTCCAGCAGCTCACAGTTCTGTAAAACACTATTGTACCAACACACAGGACATAACTTCGGGACCATAAATAATAGAGCTGAGTGTGGTAGTGCACGTCTGTAATCCTAGCACTGGGGAGGCCGAAGCAGGAGGATCTGCTGCAAGTTTAAAGCCAGGCTTGATTACATAGTGAGTTCAGGACCAGCCTGGACTGTGGAGCAAAAAACAGCCAGGCATAGGGGCTCACACCTATAACCCCAGCAGTCAGGAAGCAGAGGCAGGAGGGTTGCCATGAGTTCGAGGCTAGCCTGGGCTTTAGGGCCAGCCTGAAGTATAAAGCGAGACCCTGCCTCAAAAAACTGAAACAAAACAAAACACCTTGATAATAGGGAATAGGAAATAAGGAGTTTTGATTTGACAAAGTTTTTGTATATAATCCAGACTGGCCCCGAACTCAGTGATTCTCCTGCCTCAGCTTCCTGAGTACTGGGATTACAGGCATCTGTGCCACCACACTCAGTTCTTTTTTTTTGGTTCTCAGTAGTCACTTTTAAAAGAATTTCCTAAGACCTGGCATGGTGGTGCACTCCTGTAGTAATCTTCGTACACAAGAGGCTGCAGCAAGAAAATTGCCATAAGTTTGAGGCCATCCTGGCCTCTGATGAGTTGAAAGCCACCTGAACTGTGTAGTGGAGGTCATGCCTCAAAAATAAAGTGAAATGAAAGTGCCTTCTATCAAAGGCGCTAATGTCTGTGGGGTTTGCTGCCCACCCACCTGCCCCTGAGCTGCCCATCCCCCACAGACTCACAGGAGTGCCCCTCCCCCACTCCCTGCCTGGAACCTCAGCCCACAGCCCTCCAGCTGCCAAGAGAGAACTGGGTGCTCATATTCAGTGGTGAGGCATACACACCTCTAGCCTTTTCTACGCCTCTGTGCTTACTTTATTTTGCTTAGACAGTGAGCTAACAAAAAATTCCCTTTTGACACCTTTCTGTGCGTGTGTATATGCCTAACATTATGTCTTGCACCTGGTAAGACCTGTAAATATCAGCTGCTGTTGTTAACCTCCTCCTCTAAAGGGATTGCAGCAGAACTCTTTCAGAAGAATCCCTCCTGCTATGTGAGCCGTGCAGTCCCCAAGTCCTCGGCGCCAGGGCCTTGGGGTGACATGTCTGTCACAGTGTTCTCTGGGGCCACAAGTGTGGGCTGGACCTGCTGTAGCCTGAAAGGAGATGGAAGCATGCATCTTGGACAGCTGTCTTGGACAGGACCACCTTTGTCAGGGTGATGTGTTGGGACAGGAGGAGACTTTATTAATGTAGAATGTAGTCTGTGGGGTACAACTGCTTATGGAGCGAAGGTTTCGCCCCCTTCCGAGGCTGCATGGTGCTCCCGTGTGAACTGACACCACACATTCCTTGCCCACTACTTCATGACTGCGGCTGACTGAGTCCAAGTCCGAGTCCGAGTCCGTACTGGTTCCGTTCCTCTACGTGTGCAGCAGTAGTGGGACTCCCAGCACAGCAGGTCTGTCTGCATGTACTGCACAGCCTCCATGTTATTTTCACAGTGGTTCTGCTGTCCTCCATCCCCACCGATGGACACAGAGTCCCTTCCCTCCACAGCTCAGTGACACTCGTCACCTTTGTCCTTTGAGTAAAAGCTACGCTGGCACTCATAAGGCACTAGCTCATTGAAGTTTTAGATTCCATTTCCCGTCTGATTAGTGAGGAATATCTCTTCTGGTATTCCACATGTGTTGTTTTTTTTTTTA